>PQWD01013809.1:0-198025 GCA_019425675.1 Leucinodes orbonalis | reverse complement strand
CACATCACGCGACACTGTACCGTGATTCAAACCAATTATCGAACACCAATATCCTAGAGATTCACTCATTCAAATAACAAACTTAAATAGAACAAAAATATTTCCATTAGTGAGGAACAACCGAATGGTAATTTTAACATACCTTGTTTTTAATTATCTCCAATATTTACTATGAAATTTGAGCGTTCCGGTGGCTCCGCTGGTTGGACTGTCGCCCGTTCCCATACCCGGAGGCCTGAGTCAAATCCCGACAGTACCGAATGTATTTCGAATTTTCCCAAAATATATGTACGTTATCGACCGCTCTTCGGTGAAAGAAAACATCGTGCAGGAACTTCATGCACGCCTGCGAGAGATTCGAAGAGTTGTGGTGAAGTCGTTTCCAATCGGCACTGAGCCGCCGTGGCAACCGACTACGGCCTAATCACCTATACGGGTGCTCGTGCCCCTCGGCGTGCGGACGTTTAATGAGCTGATGATGATGACTATGGAAATTGATATAAGGCTGGAAAAGGTGAGGAAGGTAATGAATTCAGAACGTACAATAACATTTAGCTATGTAGGTGCGCTCTTCGCCGCACCTAGATAAATACCCGTGCTGGGCCTAATTAAAATTAGCGTCAGTCACTGCAGATCTATTTCAAATATCCTTATTGTATCTTATTTTATTTGTATTTATTCATTATCGGTACACATTAAATATTTGACTTTATCTCCTATAGATTTATTTTTTATAACATATATCGTTTATACGTAATTCTAATAGTTATTTTTAATTGTAAAACATTATCTTTATAATTTAGTATCATTTTATTAACAATACTTTAATATAATGATTTATTATCTATTTTTAACTTATTTAATATTATTTCTATTTTACATTTTTTTTTTTTATTACATTATAATATTATTTTTTATAATCCATAATTTCTTCGTTTTTTATTATAATATAGTATTAAATATAGCCTAAATGATTTAATTTTATTTAGTTTCCCTTATATTTATACCGTATATATTATTATGATTTTTACTTTAAATTAATTTTATTTCTTTTTTACATTTCATTATTTTATTTACTCTATGTTATTTTTTTAGAATACTATAATTTATAAACTATTATTGTTCTATTCTGCTTTATAATATTTTATTATTAATAATTATATATATTTATATTTATTTACTACTATTATTATTATTAAATATTATATTAATTTGATTTTATTAATATTTTTTTAATATATTCTATATTTTATTATCTTAATTATTTTTAATATATAATATTGTTCTTACTTAACTTATATCTATTTAGAATGATAATTATGGGGGATTAGATTCATTATATGTAATTTTATATATATAATTATTATATTATAAATTATTTAAATTATATTATATTTTATTTAGATATATATTATTATTAATCTTATTTTGATTATATTATATATTTATTATATATTTCTTTTCTAGTTATTTTTATTTTCTATATTTATATTAAAGATATACATATCTTATTAATAGATGTAATTATATTATAAATTTTATAATTTAAAACACCATATAATTTTATTTTATATTTTAATTTATTAACACCCTATTTATCCATTTGGTTTATTAATATAAATAATTACCATTTATTAAAATCATATCCCTTACGTTTACATCATCTTATTTCGTTCCTTTTTACCTACTTTACCCTTTATTTTACTATCTTTTTACCCTCATATGTCTACATATTTTATACATTATATTTATTTATTATTTTATAATTTATTCTATATTTATTTATTTTTTTTCTTATTATTTAAATTTTTATAATACTTTATTTATATTTACTCATCACGATTTACTTTCTACACACTCCTTTTTCCTAAATTAGCTACCCCTCCTCTACCCTTACCCTCCATCTTAATAATAGCTTACATGTTATTTTTAACTATTCCCTTACTCTTTACAAATTATGATGAGCTTTGTTTACCCATTTATCTCTATTCTGATTATATCTATCTTTATTCTGCCATCGTCGTTTATAAACATATCTCCCGTAGTTACTACCAACCCTCCCTTACCTATCACTTATATTCTTCTACCCCACGCCTCTACCTAGATTCTATTTAACTACTCTTGTACAGTCGACTATCTGGTCACGACCCCAGTGTTACTATATACTATATGTTACGTAGCTATTTTATTACTATTCTATATATCAGTATTATATTAAATTCATACCTTTAATACATTATTTTTATCTATACCCACCAACATATATATTGATAAGTTTTAAAATAAATTAAAATTTACTATTTAATCTATGATATTATTAATTAATCGTATAAACTATATTAACTTTTTTTTTTAATGATATTTTTTAATTTAAATATATTAATTTAACCTTATTTAATATTGTTACTACAACGATGACTGTGCCTCTTTTCTTGATATCATATTACTGTTTTCTTTATCGTTTAAATCATATAATATAATCGAGACAGCGACATATCCAATAAAACGAAATGAATGTATGTAGACACATACACGTAAATATACAATATTTTTTTGTTTTATATATATTCTGAAACGAATATCTGATTCAACAATTCTCAGATAATTGGATGTATTTTTAAAACCGCCCATTACAGCATACAATAAAAATATTGCATGATAATTAAAAATGATTTTAAAACAAATCTTTATATTGACTAACGACAGCTTTTAGTGCTAATCTAAGATTTGATTAATTTCCTCATTAGACCCGAGATACCCTTTGTTGCTAATCTAGATTATTCACACCGACACCAATAATTACATAGAAATTACTTTGATTCGATACAGGATTTACGAAATTCAGCGGATGTCAATGGTTTCAACTATATGATATTGTAGATGTGCGAGACATTAAGTACATGAATGTTCAAAGTATATTAACAAAATTGTCCCCATACATTATAAACTGATCTGGAAATCACGCTTTAAAATATTTATACTGAAGATTATAAACCGGGTCCTTCTAGAACATATAGGGAAATAAAAAGTATTTAGGAAATTTTAATATTAATGCTTGAAAGAGTATCTTAAGAGAAGCGTCAAGATATCGTCTCGTTTATGTAGAGGACCGAATGTTATAAACTGTGATCAGTAATCTTATTTATGAAATAATCAGTCTCCAACTTCTTACATGATTTAAAAAAAATGCTTCAGATGAAAATATAACAACGAGCCTAATTCTTTTAATGGGACTGAACCTCGACTTAGGGCCTGCGGGCGAGGCTAGCGTAACCTAACATTATGTATTAGGAGAACGCGTCCGGCACACGCAGTGCGGCAAATATAGACTGAGTAAACCTCAGAAAAATCGCGACGGAGGCCTCACAGCGGGGGGGGAACTTGGATGATGGTGGGGCCGTCCCACTGGATATGAGCTGCGCACAAATAAACATTATTTACAGCCACCGGTGACTCGTCGTGCTGCGTCACTCTGAATGTTTCTATGGGCACTACAATTGAGGGCTTTAATACTTCAGTATATTACAGTCATCGTGATAACATTTCTAAAGTAAAAAATCATAATAATTATGTGAAGATTTATTATTGATTTCTCTCTTTCTCTTTTCTTCAACCTATCGCAGTCCACTGCTCTATATAAGCCCATTTTGCGTCAGATATCCCGATCCTCCGCTTTTCAGATCCAGCGTCGATCTTCGATTTCATGATCAAAAAAATCCATTTTAATCCATAAGAGTTTTCATAATATCGAATCCTAATATTCCTGCTACATAAAATACTTATAGAGATAATACCTGGTTTTGACTTGATCTCTGTAAGTTAGGTAAACGTTTCCAAGATTTTTTTGATGTGATACTAAAATTGTTGTATAATAATTATGTAATGTTTTCGGTAGCTCAAAAGTCGTGACCTGTATTACAATTTTCACGTGTTGCTGAGCAAACCACATTGAAAAACAAACGTGTGATATTATTACCAGTTTAAACAGAAACAACATGAAAACTGTATTGCTATAATTATTTAAATGTCCCTTGAAAATAAACAAACTTCAACATACTCCATCCCGGCTGCGATAAATTCGATGTTATTACATAGCTACCTAGGACATACAAAATTATATTCCAGGATATTCCTTTTTGTCAACTGATGGTAAGTTATGGACTCATGGCGTATCCTGCCTTTTCACTAAAAATTGTTTGACGATTTTATCACTTCACAACCAACGGTAAGCCTATTTCTCACTATGACAACTAAATGGTCATCATTTTTTTTATGTTAAAGATTAATTTAGTAAATTATTGTCAACTGATTAATTGTGCGGTTGCGTAGCATTATTATTACTTTTTTTGCTTAGGTTCCACTGCAAACCAGTGATTTGTCAAAACTGTCTTGGTATTAGCTGATTGGCCGTTTGGTAGCATAAGTTTTTTTTATATAGTAGAACAATTATTTGCTTGGTGCAAAAATTTTTTTTTTTATTATTTCAATGACACAACACGTTTATTCACTTAGAATTTGAAATCCTTCACCGGTTGAGACAACGTAGACTAGTAACGTTATGTTTAAGAAGCGTTACTTTTTATACATTATATTAAAATAGTAATTAAACTAAACAATTTACGTGCAATTAAAAGAATTAATAAAAACTTTTAACTTTAAAAATTATAGCAATCCATATACACATTTGCAAAACTTTAAAGTGCGGAATTGTTTGATTGTCATTTGTATGTAATACGCAGCAGCATAGTTTAACATATCCTTTTTAGACTGACCTTTAAAAAACGATTTTTGTTTTATATATGCTTATAAAGATTTAGTTTTCAAACATAATCAAGCAAGAGCATGGACAATTCGAGTGTAGAATAATAAAACAGCTGAGCTGTCACACGTAATTAGTTCGGGCCAATCTACTCCTTGTCACCGCTAATTACATTTTACGCTTAGAAGCTCAATCAATGCGAAGTACATCTATATGACAATAGTACGTCTAACAATCGTTGCATTTTATAGGTACCAATGACCAGACATAAGATACTATAACGAATACTATGTACGTGGGTTTTCATTATATTATAATCATCATCAGCTCATTATAATGTCCCCATCGAGGGGCACGAGCTTACCCGTATAGGGTGATTTGGCCTTAGTCGTCAACGCGAGCCCAGTGCGGATTGGCCAACTTCACCCACAACCTTTGAATCTTTCGTAGACCGGCGCAGGTTTCCTCACGATGTTTTCCTTCACCGTTATAGCGTCGGATAAACGTACATATAATTTTGAAAATTCAAAAAAACATTGCTACATGGCGGGACTTGAAACTGTACCCTCAGATTGGAAAGCAACAGTTCACACCACAGATTTCCCAATACAGGAGATGGGGCAAGCTGCGTTTAAAGTGCGACAAATGTAAACTCAACGAGCATACACTGGCTACCAGTTTACGCTCTGTGAGACGAGTCAAGACGCACGAATATTAGAAGAAATTACCGTTTTTTGCCAAAATGCCATCCTGTGCAATTGTAACATACCATCATCGCAATGAATCAGTAAATTTACTAAGAAATATAATAACTTTTCACAGGTAAGAACCGAAAATAAATTGCGACACTGGGACTGCCTACAAACTTGGCGGCTTGTCCAGTCTAATGTATATTCTGATGTCTGTGGTTCACACCATGGAGCCACCGACACTCGCACCAATCATGAGTCATAGACGCTCCGTTACAGTGTTTTGTTACATTAATAGGATAAAACCACTCAGACACAGAACAAACAAAAAATGTTTATACTATATGGGAACTGAACCTTCAACCGTCATATTCAATGACATTTTGAAATTGTAGCTTATTAATAAAGATCATATTGACGTAGACAGATAATTGCACTAGCCGTTTACATAGCATTATGGAGTGACAAGATGTCCTATAAAATATTGTCTTTGACTTTTAAAAGTTATTGTATTCACTTAGTTCTTGCGTGACATTGATGAATTCGTATTAAGCTTTATTAACTTTGTAATATTAAAAACTATCAGTCGTCCATTTTATTAATTGATTAGGCCTCATCTCTTTGCATGCAAACATTTTAAAATTTAATAATAAAAGGTCAGGGAAATTCTTATTTGTAAGAAATCTTTTGCTTTTACAAATCACGACTGTTTACGGCTATAGCTGTGGTACGTACTTACAGTAAAACTTGGAAATATGTAGATATGCGTGAATAAGGTTCGGTCCCATGGACCAAGGTCTGGCGAAAGGCCACTGATGGAGGCTGGTGTCCTCTATCCAACAGAGGACCATAAAAGGTAAAAAGATGACTGACTATTTTAAATTTGGGAATCTATTTTATGCCCTTGATGATTAGTCTTATTTATTTTACTAGTGACTTTCGTAAACCATTTATATGCGGACAATCGTGATGGGTTACGGCCTAATCTCCATATGGCAATGCTATGTGGGAAGACCTATTCCCAGTAATGCTGATGGTGATCATGGTATGGCTTTCCGCCATCTCTTAAATCAGTATTACATAATATTACTTTGCCTTTTCTGGTGCTAAAATGTTGACGTCATTCATCATCATTATAGTTATAACATTTTAAGAGATGGCGGTGACCCCCGATGTTAAGAATTATACATGATGGTTAGTAATAATAAAATGCTGTCTTTATTGAAATCTATTCAATATTTAACGATAAAAAGATTCAACAAAACAGACCGTACGCGTATCAATAAAGAATTCAATCTTGTTCGTAACTGCGGTCTATTAATTTATGGCTTTGATCTGTTGCATTGAGATGGTCGATCCGACTACGAAGGGAATTAAAATCCCTTAAGGTCCCTCTACTTTTTAAATAATTTATTATCTTGCCAGTATACATTAACGGTCCAAATATAAGCACGTAAGTTAACGGAAAATTAAATAGCTATCGTGTTTTCTGGTAAAGTAGCCTGTTTAATAAAAGAAAGAAAGAAAGAAATTGATTTTTCAAAACATGTGTCATAATATAACATGAATGCTAGTCTAAATATGTAATTGGGTACCAACATGTTTTGCCCACAATGGCGTGTAAAAGATTAATATAGGATCACTGTCAATTTTTAAGCATTAAAAAGAATATGTAATTAAAATAATAAACAAATCATAATTAAAATTCAATACTACTGAAAAAATTAATTAATTATAACATTATACAATTTCTATATAATTCATTTTATTATAGTGTGTCATTTAAAAAGTCATCAATGCTGTAGTAACATTTGTCTAGTAAAAACATTTTAAGATGTATTTTAAATAAATTGGTATTGAGCTTTTCCACAAACACTCAAAACAACGTGCTCGCCATCACGTAGAGCATTGAAATGAGACTTGCCTACGATCAAAACCGCTTTCTCAAGACGTTCTAGCCTCTATATGGGTCCTTATTTATACACAAAGGCATATAAATTTAACAGTAATATAATTAATGCTCCTAATTCAAAATGCAAACAAATTGTTCGAAAATGGTTGCAGGACAGGAATTACACGGAAACAGAGAAACTAGTGGAAATGACTATATAATATAAATTTGTATCTTCACGTTATTTACAAACTATATTCGAAATTACTTACTAATAATTTACGTCGGATGACATGTGATAAAAAGAGTAGAATATATATAATAACTTAATGTATGTTTGCACATACCTCCCTCGAAAAAACTTACTTATAAATTTTCTACAAACCACAAATCATTACTCCATCACACAATACACCCACCACACACACACACACACACACACACACACATCACACACACACACATCACACACACACACATCACACATACCAAAATACTTATATACGCATCAATACGCAGTTCATAAAACTTGGACATATTGGGAAGACACTGGCCTCCACAACACAGGAATCCTAGTGTGGAGTCCAGGCTACTGATCCAATGTACCCACTGTGATACATACATGAAACTCTATGAATTGGTAACTGCGTTATATTTATAAGTATCCTTGTATAATGAACTAAAATAAATATTTCATTTCATTTTTCATTTCATTTTTTCGAAGCTCTGAGGAATCTTGTTAAATATCTTAGCGCCATGCAAATCACACTTTATTTTATATGTGGTTGTGGTGATGCTAACATAATCTATCGCCACCACGACGATTCTTAGTAACAGCATCCGACAACTTCGGAACAAGTGAGGATTACATTTCACAAACACCGCTACCTCGTATAAGTACATGACGGAAGTGTTAAGATTTTATGTTTAAAAAAATTAATGGTTACAGCTTTCTGTGTCTTAAATACCAAACATACCCTACGCAGCGTTTTTGGGCTTTAAAGGTCTCTTTATAAGTTGAATTTCCCCAAAAAAATAATGCCATATCGAAGTACAGACTCTGCCAGACCATGGTAAGCTGTAAGTAGTGCGTCTATGTTGACACTGCTGAGAGTCTACAGAGCAAACGCATACTACTGACTTTTTTTATTAATTGTCCGATATATATTCCAATTTTAACCTTTTGTCTATGTGCACACCAAAGGAATTTCGCGTTATCAACTGCATTTATTTATTGCCCTGATAAAAAACATCAAACTCAGGAATTGTTTTTTGTTTTTAAAATGCAAAGTGATGATGAGGTTATATTTATTACTCAATTTTGGAACTAGATTCTTAGCTTCAAATAATCAAATTAAAAAAGGTAAATTGGCCAATTTCATATTAACATTAATTTCATATTGGCTGTGATGATTGAATTTTGAAGACACAATAATATCTTTCAAACAAGCAATTTTATTAGAAATAACAAAAAAGAAGAATGAATATACTATCAGTATACGAATTACTTATCGATTATGAATGTTTAGTCTTTCTTGGTACACTGTGCATTCTCTATTTTCCTCTTCAACCTGTCGCAGTCCATTCCTGGACGTGGGTACTACTAGGTGATCGACGGGTATTAAGTCACCTAACTAGACGCAATACCGCATTATCAGATATCTTCGCGTAAAATAGGAATATTTTTCACTTCTGTTTTAATGATAAGAGCCCTGCTGCTAGTAAATTTACCGGTTATAAGAGACCTAGCGTCTTGGGTGACGAACGCAAGGCAGTGTTGACGGAAAATAATGACTTTGTTAATTGCCCTTAATACTGCAACTGCCATGGTCAGGCGTATTCGGCAATGATGTAAAAGGTATAGATTCGTGATATGCTCACAAAACAACCGCAAAAGTGTTCCGAATGCAGCGACAGACACATATACGCATATTTCGAATGAGCGTACCCAAACATAAAGCTTACAACTGCTACGCTTTGGCGGTTCGTTTTTGAGGCACGGGTGGCGTATCTAACTTTATATTTACAAAATATCATTGGTACCAGGTGGGCGAACTGACCATCCCTTTCACTTATTTTTATGTAATTTTAGGGAGAGGTCTCCCCCTATTTTACGCCAGACATCCTCTGCTTTTCTCAACCTGGCTCTAACGACCTTTCGTTAATCGTCGATCAAATGGACTGGACAGTGTTTTATTTTACACTTGCCAAGACGCGGTTTCCAGAGTGATTCAAGTCATTGAAAACGCCAATGAGGAAACTCAGTTATCAATATTGTAATACATGCTTCTGAATAAAAATATTTTGAGTATTTGTTGATTCTGAAAAAATAATTACAGGTAAGTGGCGTGTATTTTAATTGCACACAGATGAAATATGTATATCCATTACATAATGTATCTTTACAGAGCTATATTTAGTTACATAACAGTCACTCGGAATATTTAATAAACATATCGCTTGTAGAATATCGATACTGTACGGAAAATGAATCTTATTTAAAGTCTATCTATAACTGTGTACTGGTGATTTAATGTCCTTTTCGAGCAAAATATTATTCATTCGAGAGTTTTTATAGCACTTAAGCAAAATTTGACGAAATTCAGATAAAAGTTTTGCAAGTAGTTTCATTACTTTTAGTTGCGATGTGCTAATTGTTTCTGGACCATCGTAATGGTAGCTATTGCAGAAATGTTTATTTTATTGTAAAAGAGCTCACTGGTCTTTTAGTAAGTATCAACAATTTTAATTTGAAGTCCAATTGATGCAAAGTTTTTATTTCATACTAGCTGTTTCCCGCGGTATTGTAAAATTTTATTTGGCAAATGTACCGTGTAAATATTCATATGAATGAAGAAAAAAATGTTATTTCAATATTACAAACAGACTAATTTAATTAATCGGAGAGATACTTTTTAAGTATAAAGGCTTTCGGTGGTGAGGTTCAAACCTTGAGGATAACAATGGTGGTGCTCATTGACCATACCATGGAATCAGTTGCTGCCTGAAAGGATTATAATTTGGTCAAAATGCTGCAAAAACCCAGGCCTTATTGTTTTTGGCCAAAAAAGTGAATTTATCACTTCGTCTATTCGTGACCTTCTGACTGACAAACTAAACTTACTTGGGGTGGAAATGACGAGTACTTTTAACTTCGGCAAGAACATTGAGCCCAAAGCTCAAATAGCCGCAAAGAAGTTGAGCATCCTGAATAGGGTGAAGCGGTACTTCAAACCTGATCAGCTTCGTACTTTATACAATGCTCAGGTCGGACCTAACATTGAGTTCTGGACAACCATACCAAAGGTGAATCCTTTGGAATAGTTCTGCAAAATGTCATCTTGCTTCATTAGAGTCAATCGATCGCAGAGTCAGAAAACTTATTGGCGATAAGGGACTATTTAATTCCAAGCTGTAAAGCTTATCCCACCGCTGTAAAGTAACATGTTTGTCGGTCCTTTACAGGCTCTATTTTGGTGAGTTTATTTCCAAGCTCCACTGATTCCTTCATCTCTATTTCAGCACAGGTCATCTAGGCGTACTATGGAATGACCTACCTGCGTCTGTGTTTCCGGCCACACACAACCCTGTGGCATTCCAAAAATGAGTGAATAGACTTTTTCTGGGCAAGCTCGATCCATCTTAAAGCACGTCTCTTCCACTAGGATAGTCTGTGCTCAAGAGCAAGACTATCATGAATGAATAAAAAATGTAATAGATTTATATTTAAACCAAATATTTCGCTAACCTAAGCTAATATTATGCAAGCCACGGATTAAACTACGAATCAATTAAATAGTAGTAAAATTTAATTTCCATCATTCAATTTGAAAAGTAATCAACTAGAGACGTCAGCTACTAAACCAATAGATTTAGGTTCTATATATGTATTTGCATAAAAAATATAGTCTCTGTTTTAGTACCCTAACTACAAGGTCCTCACTTAATATGGAGCTAGATGGCGTTGTGTGGGTGTCAGGGGATATTTATTTATAATTACATCATTGTTGGTCTTCTGGTATTATTATAATAGGTGCATTAAAATGTGCTTTACGTACCACTGAGAAAACTGAAAATAATAAACGAGAATAAGTCTAATATCTTATTAGTTTTCACGAAAAGATATTACCGATCTGTATTCTGAAACCCTGTCTTTGAAGTATTTTAAATCGAATAATGTATCTATTTTAAAGATGAAAATCAGGTCAAAATGATTTCAGATTTTTAATTCGTTCGGAAACATGAATCGAACAGTCCGGAAAAGCGCTGTCGAATTTGTATTCGAGCCGGAACCAGATTTTCCACGAAACGCCTTTATTTATTTGATGTTTATAAAATGTATAAACTCAGCTTTATTTATTTTCCGTGTATTTTTGGGAAACGATTCACTTGATTTTTGACTTTAGTTTCGTTCGGTAAAATTGAAAATACATCAGCAATAGTTTGAAGAGGAATTTTGATCTTTTTAAAATATTAATTGGAGAAGACTTGTCCTACAGTGGACTGCGATAGATTGAAGAGAAATATTGGGTTACAAAAAAGGCACAAATTAAATCGAAAGCTACCTATTGATTGTAGAATCTGTGCTACGAGTAATAATCCACGATGTAGCGGGTGAACGTAGCGGCACGTAGCCAGTGCTACCGTGGCTCCGTAGCTAGACGGACGGGTGCTACGATGAGCGATCATTGACGATTCGAGCGCAAATAGTAGCCGATACGAGCGCAAGTCACTTTTGACTTTCACCAAATGACACGGACTGTGACTGTGTTAGTGGTTGTGTGATATTGTGATTATTTTCAAGCGCAGGTAAATTCGATCATTGTGTTTAAATCTCAGACATTCCTGCAATTGTACTTAAGAATTCGTTTTATTGGAAGAAACATTAAGAGCTGAGTTTAACGGTCCGTTCAGATAGCGCAATCTCAATTTAGGATTTAGGTAATTGTAGCCCTTTTATACGGAAATTTCCATGCATATATAGTAATCAAGAAACGTAATCTTTGTAATTTTAAAATTTTAATTTAAAAACCTAAATTTCATTTAAAACATACTTAAAAAACCTAAATTTCAAAATTGTTTTTGATATATAAATTAAGTAATTAGAAAAACCCCAGTATGTAGTGTATTTTATCATGAATTATTATAAACTGCTCTGTAAATTTAATATCGATAGTAAAGAACAAAAATGCCTCCACCCAATCATATAATTAATTCATTAATTACTGACATTTAAAATTATTGGAATAAATTTATCACTATTAGTAGTATTACTAAAAAATATCTTTAGGATACTAAAAAAATGCTCACAAATAGAGTTAATCCCAAAATAGCTTACAGGATAAGACGGGTAGGGTGCTTGAGGTAATAAGATAAAAGCTACAGGGCCAAACGTCCCCTTGTACAAACCACCGTATTCGGAGAATACTTCAAAGAAATTAGTGTGCTATGAGTATATACCTATATTTCTACTATGAGTATATACCTATATTTAAAAAGGACGTATTTATATTTCATTAGTTTTGGGCCTCAAATACGCATATGAAAATGAAAAGTGTTTATTCAGTTTAGGTCCTTAAAGAACACTTATGAATGTCAAATGAAGCTACCACTGGTTCGGAAGGTAGTTTTCCACTGAGAAGAAACCAGCAAGAAACTCAGTAGTTACTCTTTTCAAAAAAATTGTGTTGAATACAGATTCATTTGTAATCAAAATAATTATATAAAACAAATTATATTTTCAATTTTTATCGTATTATGTATTGGTAAAAATATAATAATCTACAAAAGTACTATTAAGCAGTTAAGTATTATATAAATTTAAATAGATGACAAGAAAAAGAAAACAAAAGTAGTGCAGGCGTGGAAATCAACATGTCCATGAGTTTTTATCATTTATATAATCTTCAACACTATAGTAAGCTTTTTTTATTAAAATAGACTTTACATGAGACTTAAACTTATGCAGGGGTAAATCAATTACATTTTGTGGTAGCTTATTAAATATTTTAATGCTTAATCCCACAAATGAGTTCCCAACCTTATGCAATCTAAGATTTGGAACGGCAAGTTTGTGTTTGTTCCTAGTGTTCAAACTATGATTATCTGACTTTTTTGAAAATACATGTAAATTTTTGTGTACATAGATGACGCAGTCTAGAATGTATTGAGACGGTAATGTTAAAATATTTATTTGTTTAAATAATTCCCTTAGTGAGTCACGTGATTTAAGGCCGTATATGGCACGGATGGATCTTTTCTGCAATACAAAAATTGTTTGTAGATCAGCAGCAGACCCCCACAAAAGTAGACCATAAGACATCACGCTGTGATGTCACAGCACACGCACATCGCAGCAACACGCATATGATATGCGTTTCTTATTTTGTTTGTTTTTTTAAATATTATTTTAGCAATCAATCAACCCCACTTAATAAATAACTACTGGCTCCTGTTTGAATTCAAATCATCTTCAGTACTCATATAAGTATAACTCTGATGATTGTTTTGAAGTAGTATATTGCAGTAAATTTAAAGAAAATCTCATCTTCTGCCTCATTTTTTAATGCCCCAAAAATCAAGAAAGAAATTCACAAATAAGATGACTGACATACATCCTATAATTTCCGTATATCCTACCACATTTGTGCAGTATATAAAGTTTTCCCATTTACCGGCGAGAATTCAGTTACAATTCCAATTTCATAACTTGTGATTATAAAATTTATTATGATCCTTAAGCCACCTCTTGCGATCTTAGGTCTACTAACCTTTTGAGTTCTAGTGACCATAGTTACTTGTTTCCTTGTCAGATGGAATGTACTACACTAGCGTCGAACTTCCCTGAATTTGTACGCACCACGCTGGCCCAGTATATGTTAGCAAATGACCAGACCCTATATCGTTATCAATATAAACCACGAGCTCGTACTGAGGCCGAAAAAGTGTAGGCTATCAGTTAATGCTAATTTCTGCTAATTCTTCATTGGAAAAATGACCTCTAGTTCTAGCCTTTTAACTAAAATATACCTGATATTATCCACGACAGTTCTACTTTTTTAAAAAACGTTGTTTTTTGAAAATAAAAGATTTTAATATAATAAATATTATACTTGTCAAAGCGTGAGCTGTTCGGTACACATTCATATAATATTCCTTTTAGTATACAATGTCAACAAAGAAACCATTTCTCGAATTAAATACTGCGACCATATAAATTTATACAAATACAAGTAGGATGCGCTTTGAAATGCTAGCACAAATGAAATACAGGTATGTGTGCAATACGGAAAGCAATTTTTTTCACGCAATTTTCTTACTCAGGACTTGGGTTTAACAGTACTTTAGGATTTTTATTAAAATGACGACTTCATAATATTTTATGTATTCGGGTGAAGTAAATTTACTCACCACCCAGCTGGAATTTATACTCTGTAATTATTATTCTAGGAGCAAAATATTAAAGATGCCTCAAATATATCGTTAATCTTTCTTTAAATCATGTTACAAGCGTCAGTCAAAGGTTTTGAGTATACAGTTCCTTGACTGAAACAAATTAATTGATGTTTTGTAAATTATAATATTTATATTTTATTTTCATCTGTGGATATTGTGAATATAAAGGAAGCAAAAAACATACCGCTAGTTTCCCTTAGATTTCTAAGCCTTTATATTTTTATAGGCTATACTATACAGTGGTAATAAGTAAATCTGTTATGAAAAGAATGGGATGAACAGTTTGGTCACCTAATAAATAATTTGACTGTACATTTCGGAGCAAACTAATAGCTAAACATAATAATTATATTTTCCGTCAACACTGCCCTATGACTTTCTATCAAAGTGAGGGAATGTTTGATCTCTTTTGAACAGTCAGTTTGCGCAGGAAGCACGGAAGTCTCGTAAAATAACTTTACTCTTATATTTTAACGAGTAGACGGGAACTACTATTATGCTAATTTAAACAAAAATATTTTGTACCGATTTAGGTACATGTTAATGCGTATTGGTTTCCAAAATACAAACTATCAAATTTAATAAAAGCTAAAAATCTGAATGCTGAAATAGTGATTCATACACATAGAATTAAATAAAAAAAAGTCAGAAAAGTGAAGTACGTGATTTAAGTGAAATATCTACTTAAAATAGGTGACATCATTAACAATTTTTAAGGTATTTCAAAAGAGATACGAATTCGCCTCTTAAGGGTTCAATTTCATGGTTACACACACACTCAAAGTTCGACTTTCGTTTGACTTAACGATGTTTATTCAATAGAAGAAAAGATTTTTATTTCGTATACATTTTCGTGTTTTGCGTATCACTGTTAAACTCAAATGGAAATGTGAAAAAAGATTTCACGTTATCACAAGTCCATGCTTTTATGTAAACTTGGATCAATGCGTAGGGAATGCTATCGCTACGTATATAAAAAAAACACATTTTCTTAATGTTTTCCTGTACACGATGATACGAATCATTAAAAACCTCTAGTTAGTGGGTGAAAGTTTATAAAAAACCATGAGTAGCAAAATAAACACGTTTTTAGCTCTCGTTTAATGTGGAGGTTTTGTACAGTGCATACAGCACCCATCATTCATAGAAATTGTAAAAGTCATTGTGAATTTACAATAAACCAGAAAAGCCGCATGATGGCCATCCTTAATGGAGCTATAAAGTTTTTATACAAACTAATTCGGATAGGAATGATTTTTTTCCTTATAGTCCTAGTTTATTTGAATTGGAACTAAGCACAGAGATCATGAGAGATTCCAAAACTGAAAATATTGTCAAATGAAATATGAAAAAATTATACTCTTTTTATATTGGTGACTAATTTGTTCTGGTGACTTTGACTGGTGACTTTAATTATTGTTCTATTATTTTTCCGAGCATACATGCATATTCTTGGAACAAAAATATTAACGAGCCTTTTTAATCTGCGCTTCGAAGGAATAATTTCCTTCAAAGTTATGTCGGGTCAAATATCTTAGAAAAGCGCTGTTACGTATGTTTCTTGCAAAATGCAAAATGTCTGTTTAAATATCGTCTTCCCGCCTGGAAAACTATGCTAGATATTTAGTGCAGCCCTCCCAAGAAATGTGACGCATTCTTCTTTATCAGCGAGCGTTGAAATCTAGAATCTATTAAGTTGCATTATGCTGTAACAATGAAAACCTTTCCTAGCATTTTGAATTATATAAAAAAAAAACATAGGATCGTTTATTGGTAGCTATGCCTTTTTTATGAACAATAGTATACATAATATTATATAAAGTGTCTTTTACCACTTCCCTACAACGTACTTATTCGAGGTAGATTGTTGTAGGATTCCTTAAATATAATTACAAAATCCAAATTGTCTTTAAATACTAACTTATACAACTCATAACTTACTTAACTGTGTATGTAACTTAACTCGAAATTTACTGAAGTCCCTCATCATTTTAATAATAACTTGTTCGGTTAAATCTTTACTTTAAATCCTTTCATTTTCCAAGTTAAAATAAAGTTTAGAAGACCGTTATAAAGATTTATAAGGCACCAAAAATTATTTACAATTCGTTTTATTACTAAGTCCTTGATTCCAGCAAATTTTATTGGCGAATGCGCAACTGTTCAGGAAAATTCGTTTGAGCGGATATTTGAATACCTCACAGTAGACTAACGGGTTAAAACTTCCCTTGAATTCAAGTGGTCATTTAGTTTGATACATGACCCAATATGTATTGTTTTTAATAACTTACTTGTTAAATAAGTTTTGATTTAAATCCTTCTAGACATACAATCAGTGTAGTCATGACAGATCTGGAAGTCCCTGAATAGGTTAAAACTGATGGGGATTTTTGAATGATCTGAATTCAGATTGTCTTTTTGACGCATCCCAAACGATAGTGAACTATATGTATTGCCCTGTTACTGTGCCACTAGCTTCTTTGCCATATAATAATTTATATCATCAATTATTAAAGTTTGTATTTATGATAAAAAACATTGTATCTGTCTAAATGGACTAAAACAAATGGGAACGTGACACAATAAATTTTACCCTTATATCCTAAATGCTTAACATCTTAAAACTAACCCCGAATAAAGCAAAATGTATCGTGTAAATTTCAATTGAAAAGTCAAAATTCTTAGGTTGGTATAAATGTTGCCTGTATTTTTAGCTGCACATAATAGAAAAAAAACATTTATTGGGCACTAATTATTAAGTGAGCGAATTGTATAAAAACGTAACAAATAAACGAAATACAATAAACACAGAATGGAACAGACAGATGAATAATAGCTTATAATCTAGTGGCTAATCAGGTACAGCCTAAGCTTAAACTGCAGTAGTATGGTAACTACCACTGCAGCACTCATATTCTGCCCGTGGCGAGTGAGTCACAATAAAATATATTTTTTAATTATATATATATATTAAAGAAAACACATACAACAGACTCAAAACACGAATACAATATTGCATAAATACAAACAATATTAATGTGGTCTTTTTATAAAGTTTTATGTGTTTTAATACCATGAATACATTTATAACAAAGAAATAAAATAAAACGACACTTAATAACACTGGTTTCATTAGACATTTTGAATTGGTAGTAGCCCAATTTATATAAAAGGCTTATATTACAGTCTAGAAACTTCGGAATAACTTTAATAGTATGACGATCAAGTAAATAGGGTAAACAATTTACCTATAGCCTTTTAATTTATCAATAAAAATATAAGTCTATTTTAAAAATTAATAATCGAATTTATTACGTCTCATTAGACGTAATTTAACATAATGTGTATTTTACCGCGATCACATTACTTCAGTTAATCTAGAAAAGGATTATCTAGGGAGATTTTGTATAAGTTAGTCTAATTGGAATTACCGCTGTGACTCTCGCTATCTTAACCAATTCGCTCACTTAATGATTAGTGTCACACGTTACCTGCCCATGACATTTAAACTTGAATTGATGGAAATCAGAAACTATAGTTATATTATTTTCGTACAACACTGCCCAACTCCCGTTTCCCAAGATGATAACTTCATCTTTTATTCCCAGTAATGGGAATTTCTCCTATTTAATGACATTATTTGACACTTGTACCTTTCCCTATCACGCTTACAGTATAGTTAAAAAAGTGAAGTATCGAGAAACCCACGCAAACGCGTTATAACACGATTTCCAGAAAAAAAAAATATGGTGTGTTACAAAAATAAATTGAACAAGACACACCTACTAACTTACAAAAGGTTTCAATTAACTTTTTCATAAGCAAAAGCAAGAGCATTGCCCTCATAAAGCCAACCTTATATAAAATTCACTCAAACATTGACCGCTCACATAAAAAAATATTAAGTGCCGACAAGTATAGTTAAGTCCACTTCATAATTTATACAGAAGGTGGTAGTGTGGGTGATATATAAAATAACCGCTATAAAGAATGGCTGCCCGAGCGCCATTATGTCATAAATGATTAATGGAACCTCACATTGGTCAATACTAAACTTTCAAGAAAAGCTATCGCTATACGGGTTTTTTTAACTAAATATCTGTTTACGAACTACTATGCAATTGAGCGTCTAATCAAAATGATTATTTAGGAAATAGTAAGTTTTTGCTCTGACTTTTAACTGTTAAATAATAAGTACAGAAAAATAATAAACTGAAATATGGAAAACATAGCAATTTCATATCTTCTTCGGAAGAAGCGTTAAGTTTTTGATCCCGGTTTAGTAACCGGTTTAGTATCCCAAGGTAGTCCTTGGGATAGCAGTCATAAACACCGATCAGTCGGTATTGTGCCCGCGTGAATGTTAAAGACTCAATCTCTCTAGAGCTTAATTATGGAGTAGAATTTGTTTTTCCGAAACAAACGGAACTCAAAGTCATAATATGAAGGTAAAACACTACATGCATAGCTAAGGAATCTTCATAGTTATTTGACCAGGTCAACATTGGCTCATAACATAATAACTTATTGGACCAGTCAACGCAGTGAGATTTGCCCGCGCTCTGTAATGTCAATCCGGGTCATCCAATGCAAATATTATTCGATCGGGATCGAGTGTACTGAACGAGTTTTGAATTTGCCTGACTGAGCTTTTGGTTGTTTTCCCTGATGGTGTTTATCATAGAAATGCTGAGTTAGCAGTTTTTCTGTAAAGCGACGAAACGAACTGTTAACTTAGTCGATAAACTATGATGGTAAAAAATGCGCTAGTCCTAATTATGATACTATTATTCTTAGAACTACGTGTTTTACAATATGAAATTCATGCGATTCTTCATTAAGGGTAATAGGACAAATGTAAGTCATCCCTTTATCATGAATATACTGTAACGTCATGACAATAAGCTCTTCAGTCATCGACACCTTTTCAAACAAGTTTCAAAATACAGGCGTCAAGTACTGCAGTTGCTTGGCTGCAATGATTGAAGCTTGGATCATCAATGCAGTGCTTGATGCCTGAATAAACAATTTGTTATTGAATGGTACACTTATTCAGGAAATTTGAATAATTTACTATTTTTTTAAATTAGTTAGTGCATTAATTTAAACCATAATTCTTGAATTGAATTCTTTGTTGTTTACAACTATATTTTGGGATGTATTGTTTATTTATTAATCGCACTATAGTCCACTTTTTATGCAATTTTAACCTACATAGTCCGAGAGATGGCCGTATAAAAGTCCTATGGACATGGATTTTTTTTTAATATAGTCTGAGAAACCATAGAACTAAAAGTCGACATCCCTAAATGTGCATGATTTGAAAACGACTGAGCTTTTTAATCAATTTAAGTTACATACTTTAATTGGACGTATCTTTTTATCTTTGGAATTGATTATTTTATTTCTACCCTTCACTGTTTGTTTGAATACTGAAGAACGTATGCCAAGAACAAATATGGAGGTTAGGTAATGTTATTTCTGGCACAGACCAAATATATTTTATCTGCTGCCAGTATTCATTGCGGCGAGAAAACAATATGCTTCATTATTTGTCGTACTCATGTTTGCTGTTAAAACAATAGCCAAACCTTCCCATACAATATTTATTGAAACAAACGAGTATATTTTTATAGAAATATAATATTATATACTTATACTAATCTATTCGTACGAGTATAATTAAATTGGACTGTCTGTAAAATAGAAATAACCGTTTTACTACATGCATATGAATACATAAACGGAGCATAGACTACAATAACTTTTTTTTTCTCTGTCTATTTGTTTTAGAAAATCTTTTTAAGGAAAATCAAGTAATGTTGTTTCGCACGGCACACAGGTCATTTAACGCGAGCTGCGTGCCTTACGAAGCCATTTTAATAGTAAGCTGACACACTGAATAAAATTATAGGCTACTTTTTACTGTGAGAGAATATCTTATACCGCGGGGCACAGCTAGTATGTAGTATAATGTGATTTTCATCGTAGCAGTGTTTGAAGTAACCATTAACTAAAGACTTTGATCTGAAATAAAACCGACGCCTTTTTAAATCAAATCAGATTATAATTTTATTAATTCTAGAAATTAGTATAAAATTACTTTTTAATGTAGTTTATTATACTTAAAATTCTAAAAACATCAATGTTACGTTATGTTTAAAGTTCTCAACCCACATACTTAGAATTTTGTCCTCTCCCGTCAAACTCTGATAAGAATTGTTATTAACATAATTAAGAAGCTGTAATGATATTTTTTGTAAATTTGCTGCTTTAAAATAGCAAAATCAGAAATGTAGTTCCACGCCTGATATACTTAAAAAAACTTATAGTCCATATTTTCCTACGACCGCATTAAACTTATAGAGTAACGCACACAAGCCAAAATAGAAACAAAAATAAAAATGGAGTCTGGAACACACGCTCGTTGAATCCCGCAATAAAAAGAACAAACTTCTGTAAGTAGGTTTCATAAAAAGAAAGCAAACGTTTGTTCCCCCTTGCAAATATTGGCTTTTCTAGGACTACATTCGGAATCTTTGAGAGTAATATTTGAACATTCGCACGTTCTCTATTCAGGTTATGGCTTGGGAGGAATTCACTAAGTGCACGCTGTAAGTGGCAAAAACTCCAGTGCTGACCTCTGAAAGTCGTTTACTAGAATCTCATGTAAAACAGTACTGCAGTACGGGTGAATGTTTAGGTAAATTCTTTAAAGATTTTTCGCAGAGATATTTATAGGACGGAGTCCTTGTACTTGACTGGTTTACAAGGCTATAAGCATCGTTTTATTTTGTAGGAACTGCTTTTTCTAACTAACTTTACAAATCCCTAGTTTTTTATAATCCACTAGGAAAAAAAATATTGTGTTCTATTCTGAAAAGTGTGCAAATGAAAAACAAGAAGCAAAATTAAGACATTTAAAATACCTCAATAATTAGCGATTGATCTCACTATATACTTAGAGATCAATTTGTTTTTTAACGACTAGGTATGGTTAAGTAGGCCATTTGTATTAGTAATGTTTTTCGTTTCGTCTTTTTTTTTGCATAACACATTTTGTGAAAAATATATATTAGGGTACTAATGAGATTAAAGATAAATTTTTTCTGTACATATTATTTAATTTAATATGAAATTATGTAGGTATCTAGTTGTCAGTATATTATACGCGTGGAAACCAAATCTACCTCACCTGCTTGTGACGCAACCTGCTTAAGAGCGAACGAGGCTCTGGCGACCCGCCAACTCGTATTACTACAAAGGCTCACGTTAATTATCTTTACTTAAAGAAGTGCTGATTTTATAAAGGTAAAGAAAATAACATCGTTTTGCCTTGTTTAAAAATAATAATTTTAACATTTATTATCTAACATTATTATATAGTGTATATAAATTCTTTGACCACACGCCTTAAAGCGTCCATTTTTTTAGTTGGAAATCATTATAATGTTTTAAAGAAAACTACACTCATACACAACAATCTCTTCTCTCTCTCTCTCTCTTATCCCATTTTAGAGATAAGCCTACCTGTACTTATTGTTCCTTTTTGTTACTTTAAGTTGTCAACCTTTGTACGAAATTAATAAATAAAATAACAATCTGCATAAATAGTTGCATTTTTATATTGTAAAGTATTATTTATAGTACGAGTATGAACTATACTAGTCTCGATTCCGGACATAATCCACTACTAAATCGACGTTCATGCCATTATTGACATACATAAACTGGCATATGAATACATTCATTTCAGCTTTCAAATATAGCTCTGAATAATTTAGCGTAACCCATATTCGTGATTACTAACTTGCAAGTAATGTTTAAATTATATTTCAGTTCAACCGTTGCATTTTCCCATTACCACGCGTCATTTTTACACCCTCACTTAAAACTGACGATTACGTGTAACCAATCACACCAAATATGACTTTGATGTTAGGTTTACAAATACAACGGCTAATTCGTAGCCTTATCAGCGTAACCATTTATCAAATGTAGCCTTCTATTACAAGCGCTCGTTATTAAACACGCCTAATATTCACACTTTGTTAGCGTTTATCGCTCAGCAATCGATAAGGTGTCGCGTGGCTTCACCGTTATACCATGCGTCGGTTCCGGACGCTTCGTGACTTTGAGATTATGTGTTGTGTCATTAAGGTTATTTTAAATTAAAAATATTCCACAAGCATAAATGATAGCCCAAAATACTAGCTTATTTAGCGTAGTGGTTAACCTAACGGCTAGTGTATTCGATTGACGATCACGCAAAACAAACAATTCCATAACGATTTGTTTTGTATTGAAGACAGAAAGCATTATTTCAAGTCCTTCCGTGTTTTTGGTTACTATCTTAGGGTGGAAATCTTTAACGCCCAACAATCCGCATTGGACTCGCGTTGAGGTTTACCCAATCTCCCTATAAAACCGTGCGGGACCTAAACCGCACTGTGAGGTTATAGACTGTTGGGCGTACTGTATTGATGGTGAGTAATAAATGATAACCGTCAATTATTACACCACTATTGTGTTCTTTTAAATAATAGTTTGATACAGGAATAGTTGTTAGTCTAACATTGGATAGTAATGATAAAGCTATCTAAAGTTGAATACAGCGAACTCAGTTTTTGTTCATGCTATATTATTATGACAAATTATAGTAAGTAAACAAATAAGGGATTTCGTATATTTTCACGTACATTTAGAAGTATACGTTTAAGGTTGGGTCTGCTATATTCACTTTGATAATAATATCACGAAGTGGTTAGCATTTAAATTTGAAAAAATATGACCGTGCATTCTATGTACTAGCTAGACATTTACATTTAACAGTGAACATTTATATAACTAGTTGGAAATATAAAGGCTAAAAAATCCCGCTCCGCCGTAGCTGCAATGCACAATGTATTCATGAAACATCTCATATATAATCACTGGAAGCTACGAGGAAAGTCCCCGCATTACTTTCCCGAAAGGAATATATCGCAAACGGGTTGTGTTCCAACTAAACCCAAGGTCTATTTATAGCCGAAGATAAATGGGAACTTATTTTTGTTCTTCAATTTTACAAATGAAATTGACATTATGACACCATTTTTTATGCTACAAAGTGAACAAGACGGTCAGGACGCACAGCTGACTATAAGTGATACGCCTGACCTTGGCAGAGTGGCATTGATTGAGAACAACAACTGGTAGACTTATATTCTCCAACAATGCCGTACTGTAACCATCACTAAGACAATCTGTTGTCTCTGCTGCTGTTGGTCTCTTATACCCGGTAATTTTACTAGCTATATTCCCACTTCCGGAACATAGAAGTGCAAAATACTTCTATTCACGGACGATATCTGGCACTGCGGTATCTTCCAGTACGAGTCTACCACCTAGTAAATTTAATTAATTAATTGCCAATATCAAAGAATGTATTATCTCATACTATAACCAGTCCAAATTCAATCATAAAACACAACTAATCCCTTTTTAAAATTTGCGGAATTGGCGCCCTGTTAGCCTTTAACGAATCGCTCCTTTGATTCAGTCTTTGTAAATAATAGTAAGAATAAAGGAATATATACAGACGTAATATTATATCGCTCCTTCAGATTCAGCCCTTGTGAATGGTAGAAGGAATAAAACAATATGTACACACATCAGATATAAGTATTTTATTACATACGTAAAAATAATACTTATATCTAACTCAACGCATGTATACGAAATCCTTGGAGATTCATGCGATGAATCATATATGTAGGTAATTACATTATGTTCTGCTCCTAAGCCTAAAAAGATATAAAATGTTACACAAGAATACAACTTTACTCATACAAGATGGCTTTTCTTTGTACGAATAGTGCTTAGAGAAAATATGTGCTGAAATACGAAACTTTCGGTTTCAATGAGCCGTGTTTCAAGCGATATATTTTTATGATTTCAGAGAAAAGAGGGAGTTTATTAATATCATTTTTATAGTCACAGATTAAAAACTCAGAGGAATACGTACTATGGCAGCGTTAATAATATCCTCTGTGGGATTGCTATTAATCATCATCTATCATTATTTCTTACTTAGCTAATATCACTTTTATTTTGTTTTTTGCGAGTAGAAAAGTATAGGCTGAAGGGCTGTAATTTACTTCCAAAAATAAAGAAACATTCATTTTAATTGTTTATCACTGTGACATAAACCTTTAAGTTTACCTAGAGATTTGGTCACTCTGCATCGAGGCTCTCTAGGTTCACAGGGAACATTCTAGTGAAATAAGTTGACTTATATATGCAACTTTTCAAACCAGCTACGATTTGAAATCTCCCTAGTCAAATTACCTAACATCTTAAAGAAGAGCGTATTCTCATTAAAAACACCATCCCTTATCTAGTCACACAAACTTTCATTGGCGGTAATGTTATTTGCCACCAGATTTACCATATACTCGTTATGGTCAACTACCTTAAAAAAGATTTGAGCATCCTAATCGGTAAACCAAATCAATACGTGAAAAGATAAGGTATGAGACTAAAAAATACTTTGCTAAATATACTCGTATGTGCTTTATCAATTTCAATATAAAAGCTTTTAGCTAATTGGAACATTTTACTAAGGCCCAATAGAAAGTTGCCATGACGTTTCACCTTTAATCTATACTTTTTCAGTAAACGACTTTATTTTTGTGAATATATACGTATTATACATAGAATACGATACTGAAATTCCTCATATTCTTCACAATATCGACATGACATGGCAGCTACTTTATAACTATGTTCAAAAAGCTTCAACTCTGTCTCAACAATAGACTTCTTGGACCTTCGTTTATTGGATCTGAATCTGTCAATTCCGATAAGACAGATCTGTCCCAAATATTGCAGCAATGTGTGAACGTTATCTGAAGATCAGTTAATAGAGTATATTAACAGAGAAACAGGTATGATATACCAGGGAAAGTCGAAGTAAACAAAACATGTGTTCCTTTGATCTAAACCACGTCTATTTATCGAATGGATTTAAGTGGACAAAATGAGCTGCAATCTGTTAAAAACTTCGGATTAGCTATGTTGGTCTATAGATTATGCCAGTATTTATCCACTACTGCGTTACCTTCTAGATTAACAACGGTGTCAAACGTGGACGTATCTTTGATAGGCATAAGAAAATGAATTTAAAAAAATACTTTGACTTTGTGATAGAAACTTAACTTTGATGTCATTACTAATGCTGGATCTCTTGAAATAATCAGCTTATTAACTTTAACATGACTGCAAAAATTAATTGCCACTTACAAAACAACTTAGGATCAATCATGAAAAATAAAGATATTTTTGAACAGCTTATTAATGTTAATGTTTTTAAACTCAAAGAAATTATAATTAACTTTAACTGGATAATAATGACCTTTAAGATGGAACACATCTTTTAACATGCATACATGAACTAATATTTATAATTACGCTATTCATATATCTACGACTTCTAATACAATTTGAATTTCTTCACATTACGCTTGCTCAATAATGTTCAAAATGATAAGATCAAAAGACGCACAAAGTTTTTACTTCAATGATCAATAACATACCTTTCCTCATCACAAAAGAGTTTTTGCAACCAACTCTAGAGCTTGCATAGAGGATAAAGTTTAAAATTCTCGAAGCAATTTTCGTAGCAGCATCCCTGCAATTTAAGAAGTTCGTACATTTCTTATGTAACGATGTTGACAAAAACCGCCTCAACCGTCCACGTTCTCAACCATCGTATACAATATACCAAGACTCTTAAAGGAATTGTCTTTGTCAAAGCCAAATAATGCAAGTTTGACTTTTCATTCCCTTTGGGTAGTTTCCGAATATCTTTTTCCTGTTTCTGGTCAAGGGGTCTCATGTTTATTTATGTTTTTCTCGTTACGAATATCGGTATTGGCTTTGGGTGAGTCTCTGTTGGGTTCCTAGTAGTAAGTAGTGATTGGGAAATGTTAGGGAATTGGGATTAGGAACATTGGATCTACAGGTAACAATACCAAGAACACATTATTGTTTTTGAATATTAACAAATTATAGTAATATCGCAAGCGAATGAGCGTCGGTGGCTCAATGGTGTGGACTGTCGCCCTCTTACCGGGAGGGCTCAGGTTCGAATCCCGCTACGTACCAAAGTGTTTCAGAATTTTCAAAATTAAACGTTATCTGACGCTCTTACGGTGAAGGAAAACATCGCACGACTGCGAAGAGATTCAAAGGTTGTGTGTGAAGTCGTCCAACCCGCACTGGGCCCTCGTGGACAACTAAGGCCTAATCACCCTATACGGGTAGGCTCGTGCCCTCGGTGGGGACATTTGATGAGCTGATGATGATGATGATAGTAATATCACAACAGGCTATGATCTCAAATGTTATACCTTATCGAAGTAGTTCATAGCACAGCAGGCTATGGTCTTAAATGTTATATCTTATCGAAGAAGGTCATAGTATAGCAGTGATAATTATGAGAAGCACTTTGATCGTTCGTTATTTGATTGACAAATTTTACCTAAACAAGCTTGTCTAATCTATGTGCTTTGTTTAACGATAGTTATTCAAGATGTAAAATCTCGGAGTTGTCGATAGCGATATAAAAAATGTTAAAAATTATTTTAACACTTTCATCTATTTTATAATCATAAAGCTGAAAAATTTGTTTTTGCTCTAAACTCAGGAACTACAGGTCTGATTTTTTTTTTAGTTTTAGTTAGCCCTGTATTGAGGCTATTAATTATCACGCTAAAAATAATAAGAGCTGTACACCAAGGAAGAGTGTTTAAAAATGAGTGGACATAAAATGCTTCTGCTGCATACTTTACGTAAACGGGTTTAAGTCTTGCAAGTCATGTATGAGAGTATTTGCAAACCTGTTTTCTGAAACCTGAAATCAATACTTATAAAAAAAAGTTTTTCATCACAAGTATTTAATTGAAAACATAATTTCCCTGTACATCATATAATTCTTATGTTTATCTTAGGAGATATCACAGGGAAAAGTCAGGGTCAGCCCAAAATTACTATTCAAACAAAATCTAATGGTCAATGTCATATTATAAGACAAATAGTAATCACAATCATTCAATCCATTGATCAACAGGGAAAACATACAATTGTTAGAACAAAGTTGCATTTGTTATCGTCAGTTTATTACAGCAATACAACTAACAGCTCTTTGATTTGGTTCACATAAAACGACGTTGTACACTCAGGAACTTACATAAGCTTGCGTTGATAAGCCATACGCGTGCAGTAACCAGTGTGGTTTCAAAAATTCACTTTTTAACGCTTTGATTAAAAGCTTAAAGTGAAGTGTTCAGTAAACTCGAGCTGTAGTTGCTCTTCTCTAACAAAATTATAATTAAATTTTAAACTTCATTATGTTGTGAAAAAATATCTTCTTATTTTCTGTAGAACAGAAAAACTTTTAAAGTTTGCCCCGTGTATTGAATTGAATCACTCGTCTGGATTATTTATTTACAAAACAAAGTACTTGGGAAACAAAATACTTATTATCCCAACAAAAACGTTTCATATGAAATGTTGCCAAGACGATCACATAAAGCTTGTCATGTGAAAAAGATACCAGATCTCAAATAGAGATAAGCTTCTGAATCACAGCCTTACTCTACCGACCCTACGCTGTTTCGCTACCGTCGCGTCGTGGAGGTGATGCGAATATTTAGAGTCTAATCTGATGTCATTAACGAAACAGCCAAGCCATACATGGGGTGCGAAAGTTATAAATTCATGATTTTTTTTGTTGATTGTATACAAAACTTAGATCAAATAACAATTATCAGCTTTCTGGCACTTCATGTAGAAGTCAAACATTTTGATGGTCATCAGTGTGTCAGTGACGAAATCGGCGTAATTTAGATATTAATAAAATTTAAAAGTATAAGAACTATTTCTTTTTACTTTGTATGTTTAATAAGTCTGCTGTTAGCATCATATTCTGAGAATATGAACTTTTCGGTACATCAGAAACCAACTCTATGAGAGTTAAAAATACGACGAAACACTTCGGGAAATGGTAGATAGTGCCACCCTTGCGCTTCGCTTGGCTCTTCTTGGCGGGTACACTACCGTGCCACTAACTTACCCACAATATTTAAAGTGTATCAGGTCATTCACTATAATATTTTAACCAACCTGCTCAAATATACTTCCTTAACCTTAAAGTCACATAACTATTTTATCAGTTAATTAACTTAAATAAATAGCATTTTAACCGCATCGGAATAAAATTTCAAAATAAGGCATAAAATTATACCCACACATGTAAAAACTATTCTTAAGCTAAAGTAAAAAATATCTCATGTTTCCGATTTCATTTAATGCATAAAACAAACATTGTTATGAATATCTTTTCGTGAGTCAGTATACGAGTAATAGCCCTTTATGCCCTTTTGTTAAACAAAGGGTCACGGAGTTACCTTCACCTCTAACTTTTACCTTGAGCACCTGTAAATGACCCGGTCTGCGTGGGTTTTATTTATTCTTAGCATACCAGCTTTAGGTTGCAATTAATCTTCAAAGGTTTTTTTGCAAATGATTACTGTGTTTTACTGTAATTAAATCATTACGTTTTTATTTCATAATTTTTAATATTTCTTTTAGTTTATAACTTAAACTCTAAATACCTTTATGCAAATAAATCTTTTACAGTATCTATACTTTTGAATCGTCAATAGTCATTTATATATTATTTTAGGACTTTTGGAAAAAGTAATGTCTTCGAGAAGAGCCGGCATGAAACTCGATTGTCTCTTTTTTAAATGTATTGATTACAGAGATTCGTCATTCAAAATTAAATAATTTATTTATTTTGTGACTGGAACACTATGTGCTTTGATTTTAACCGATGAAGAGGCAATTACACTAGATGTTGTGTAGATATGCATTAATGTTTGTATTCATTAAAAAATTTAAAAGTGAGCTTTTGAATTTTAGCGTAATGAAATGAGCAATAATTAATATTATAGAACTCAGCGTAAGTCGAATACAATATATTTTCTCAAAAACATCGCAAGTTAGCTTTTCTCCGAATTCTGTATATTTATGAGAAGAATAAATCGTAACTATCTAAATGATAGATAATAATATAGACCCATTTTATATTTAAAGTTATATTGACTAGAATAACTCTGCTACACTACTTTTGCTCAAAAGTTTCGATATAGAAGTGAAATATATGGTGAATAAAAGAACGTAGTGAGTAAAACAATCATCATCATCAGCCCATTAGACGTCCTCACCGAGGCACGAACCTACCCTGACGTCCATGCGAAATTCACACACAATCTTTGAAAATCTTCGTAGGAGTGCGCAGGTTTCTACACGACGTTTCCCTTCACCGTACGAGAGTTGTAAAAGCGTACATAAATTTCAAATATTCAAAAAGACATTGGTACGTGGCGGGATTTGAATATCGGAAGACAATAGTCCAACAATGAGCCATAAATAAACTGTTCCAAATAAAGTTTTGATGGAAAACCTTGATAACTATTGGCTTAATTCAACAGTGTAATTAACATTTTTCAAGGATACACATTATTATCGTTGAATATAATGATTATAAAACTTTGTGACATTAGTTTCAATGTAAAGTTTTTGAAAATAGTAGGTAATTTCAAAAATTTTATTTCAAATCATGCATAACTCCTTGACCGTCAAGAAATTAGAAAAAATTGTATTATAATCAGACGCTGGAGTGTATGGCTACAAGATTTTAATATATAGCAAAGAATCAGACACTTCATGTAGAGTAGCTACAAGGTATCAGCTAATCGTAATAAAGCTATACATTATGACACACGGAATATACTTTAAGTTTGTATGACAATGGTTCGTTTTGTAAATGTTAAAGGCTGAAAACCCTGAGCGATCGTAAATGCTCTGGTGAAGCTGTAAAAGCCCTATGCTGACAATACGAATAGCCCATTAAACGTCCACACCAAGGGACACGAACCTTCCCGTATAGGATGTAAAGGCCTTAGCCACCCACGCAAGCCCAATGCCAATGCAATGGATTGGCCGACTCCACGCATATTGAATCTCTTCACAGGCGTGCGCAGGTTTCTTTCACCGTAAGAGCGTCGGATAATACTATAATCTCGAAAACTCATTAGTACGTGGTGGGATTTGAACCTGCACCCTCCAGATCGAAAGCCAATAGTCCACACCATTAAGCCATCGACGCTCTAGAAAAAATATGCTGGGAAACAATTCTGTAGAGTTAATAGTTTATTAATCAATAAATTTTCTTGACACTGAAATTACTTATGAGACTAAGCTATTTAAAAGTAAAACTTATTTTAAAACAAAATAAATTTCATTAGTCTCACAAGAATAATTTTTATACCTAAAAAGTAGTTAACTAACGCAAAATCTCTCTATTACAGGTACAAAGTGAAAACCTCAGTGCAGTGATAAAAGAATGTGCTATACGCCAAAATTTGTACGGCGAACGTAAAAGTTAGCTTGTGATCAAAGTGACTAAATGATGCCAAGGTGATACGTGCATTACCAAGATGGCAATGGTGATATCGCAGACGACTAAAGCGGCAATCGGTGGATTCTTAGCTCTGATGATCATCGGCGCTGTGCTTGTTGTAGGGGTTGCTTTTGGCTGGTTCGACCCTAAGAGAGAAGACGAAGACACGCCAGCCAAAGTCAGCGCCAGACTACAAGGGCGCACGTCTTTTGTAACACATCGAGCTGTAAGTAAAATCAATAGTTACGTATTTCGTTTTAAAAGTTTACAATGGAAAACAGTGGTCACACATGATGACATGGTAGAATCCTCAAAATTATGTAAGGTATATATAAATAAGTGAGACTTTATATTGTTTTTTTTTCATATGATGTTCAACACCTTTTTTTCACCACGTTGCATTGAGCTGCAGTCTTTTTAAAGTATTTGTACTGCATTTCATTAATAATTGCTTTCTATGTTGATTTTTTTTAAGGCAAAAGGTTAAAATTGATTAAATAAAAACTTTAAGTGGCATATAAACGCAATATGCACGTGACTTAATATTTAATGTAAAAAGGCTTATTGTACTAAGGCATTTACCTTCTATATTTTCATAGCATCTTCGCGTTGTAAGGCGAATGGTAGCATGTAACAGTCCAAATCCCCTTAGTGGTTTCGCTCCAAATAGTTGCCCCTTGAAGAAAATTTAACGTTATGGTTGAAGTGGAAGTAAAATGTGGAAATAATAAACCCATGTGATGAGGCAGAATATATGTTTAATGTGACCGCCCCTGGCCATCCCGTAGTTGCCGAAATAGATCAAACTTTTATTAGAGAAGGCCTGTTTAACTTAAACATAATATACGTTTAATAAGACAACTCGCCTTCCTACCGGGATGGCTGAGGTTCAAATCCCGACACGTACCAATGTATTTTCGAATTTTCGAAAAATATATGTACGTTATCCGACGCTCTTACGGTGAAGGAAAACATCGTGAGGAAAGCCCTATGCACGCCTGCGAAGAGATTCGAAGGTTGTGTGTGAAGTCGTCCATTCCGCACTGGGCCCGCGTGGACGACTAAGGCCTAATCACCCTATACGAGTAGGCTCATGCCCCTCGGTGGGGACGTTTAATGAGCTGATGATGATGAAGACAACTCGCGAGACTCTGCACATTTTTATCAAATTTTAAGCTTAATGCTTAGGCTTTTTTAAGGCTTATCGTGTTAGCTTGTATTGTTTTTATTCCACCCACTCAAGTTGAGCCGTGACATGAACCCATCCAGTTGTCCCAGAAATGTCACAACAGAAGGTCTCGACCGTCGTCCAGATTAAACGACACTGTCACATGTTAAATCTATGCTTAGTTACACCATGTGTTTAAATTTATCGTTTTCACGTGGACAAAATCATAAATAAGGAAAAACTTCTTCCAGGCACAGGAATACTGGAACTGAATACAAATTTTAAAAGAGCTTAACTTTTAGGTGAAAAATATGTTAAATTGATGACAGCATGAAATGAAGTTAAAAATTTATATTGAAGAATATTTTAAATTAAATATTATTAGAAAAACAGAGATATTAGTTTCGGTGAGTGAAATGTAAACAATATTCGCAGTCACAGAAAGCACTAATATATTCAAGAGCAAATCTATTCTGTCCAGAAGTTGTATCATTGGTATTTATTGCATTATTCATTTATTTAAGTACATTATATTAAACCAACATATAATAACTACAAAATAATCATTTAAACTATAATATTTTGAGTTTAAACTTTATCTAGTAATTATAATAGCATTGACATCTAATAAAATATATTATAAGAACATGTACAGATACAAAAACTCTATTTTGTTTAATTACCAGCGACAGCAGCGGAAATTTAAATTTCATTCTTTGCTATAAATCAAGTATAAAGCTGTCAATGGATCAGCTATTTTAAGGTCATATAACATTGATTTCAATTTGTATTTGCATTACGCTTTATGTGATCAAAAGCCACTAGACCGTAGCTAACTTAAATAGATTATTTGAATGTAATAAAAGCGAAGATCATTCGAATGTTCTAGAGCAGTCGAGGTCAACGCTCTCTTTGATAACCTTTTCAAATGCAGATATTGATTCTACATACATTTAAAGAATCTATCTTTAGGGTGATTTCGAAGGGTAAACTTGGAGCTACTTTTACATTCGTGAAATCACCATGCGTATGAAACTACTGGGCTTATTGGTCGGTTACCAGGCGGTTGACTTTTATCTAGGCTTCTTTTCGGTCGATATGTACCCGCAAGTTCCAGTTTCTATTTTTCGGGTGCAAATCTTAATTTCGACAAACTTTCATACGGCAAAATATAACTCAGACAACATAAACATCGATGTGGTTCAATTTCGACAATACATAAGATAGACATAACGTCATCACTCCGATACTACTTTACTCCAACTGTTTTTACTTACCAAATGTTTGTTCGACTTGACTTCACTAGAAAATTTCGCGAGTTCGACAACATGGCCGCCTACAGCGCGATACAGTTAATCAGGGTCCCAATTCTAAAAATTTTCTTGACATCACTACATTTTACAATCCAACTGTAAATTTGGTACAATTTTGATGTTGATGAATTCAAAAATTGTTTTCTGTTTTGGATACCAATTAAATCACCCAAAATACAGAATAAATGAGTGCAAAATTTTACTTTTGAGAATCAGAGCTCCTATTAGCGCATTTTAAATTTGATGGAATTGGGGCGCAGCAGCAACAGATAAAGTTGACCGGAAAAAACCTTTGCAAACATGAATGTGTAGAAAATCAGTAACTCTATGCTTCAAACTGTTGTAATTATTGTCTACTCAAATTAGTTTGCTGAAAAAACCTTCATAAAAATTTATCATTTGCAAAATTAGGACTAACTAGTTCTACTCCAATACAAGTTGGGAGAGAATAGGATTTCCACGTTTAGCAGCCCCGCGCATACAAAAAGTCATAATAAAACTTGAAATAGCCTCATAAGTTCTTTATTTTCGATGACTGTGTTTGAATTAAATTAACCTATATAAAGTCGCAGATTAAACGTTTAAAAGAAATATAGCGAGTGGATAAAACCACAATACATTCTAATGCCAAGTTGCTGATTCTCCGATACCGTCGAGGCAAAAGTGGTTAATGGCATTTCTTTGTGCATATAAGAAAATTAAGCTCGCAGCATAAAAAACGTTCAACATAAAAGTAAAAGACTAAAGTAAGAAGTGTTCGTGTATAAAACCATTACGCAGATTTTGATTCGGATAAGAACGAGCGGGGTGAGCATTTTCTCCGTCCATGTTTTTGCACTTAAAAAGTGAATTTGTATGCGACCCGTGTCTGCTGGAACCGTTTTGGAATAAGTTGATTTAAAATTAATTTAAAACATGAGCGAATTTAAAATTCTGTACGGAGATATGAGCAGCTGGTTGTCCTGTTTTATTCATAACAAAGCCAATTACAGGGCAGGGCAATATTGTTGATGACTTAAGCTCTCATCACGTGGAACTGCAGTTGCCAGTATTCCCTTGAACATTAAGTGTGACTTGTTTTTTTTAAACATTGGTTGAATACAGAAGCTCCGAACATTTTCTTAATACGTAAAAAGTGAATTTGTATGCCACCCGTGTCTGCTGGAAATAAGTTGATTTTAAATTCATTTAAAACAGGCTGGTCTCTATCACGGACAGAGATCATTTGAAACGTTAAAAAACGTTTCAAATGATCTCTGCTATTTGTAAATAAGTATATAATTTTTCAATTTTATTTTAATATAACTGTAACTCTTATTTAAAACATGAGGCAATTCAAAAATTCTATACGGAGATCTGAGTAGCTGGTTGTCCTGTTTTATTCATATCAAAGTCTAAAAGTTAATTACAGGGCAGGACAATCTTTTTGATGACTTAAGCTCTAATCACGTGGAACTGCGGTTGCAAGGTTTCTCATGATCATTAATTGTGACTTGGTTTTGTATAAACATTGGTTAATTAAAGAAGCTTCGAACATTTTCTTATGTTGTATTTCCTTTCCTTTAAATTATGTTGTCAGTAACAAAACATCTAAATAGAATATCACTGACATGAGCGCGAGTTCCGAACATACGATAAAATATGAATTATTTTATTAAGACTGCTTCTGTTGTCTGGGTGTTTGTAAAAATAATTAATTGACTACTTTGGAGAAATTTACAAAAAACTTCCAACCGTCCAACCTATCCCATGACGGCGTTAGTTAGTAGTCTTCATGATCGTCAACTGAACGCTCTAGCCACTTTTGCATTTGATAGGGTCTATCGTCATAAACGTTCAGTGCTTTTTTGATACAACGTGGTCGCAAACGAGCTACGGGTCGCCTGGTGGTAAGCGGTTACCGGAGCCTGTGAACACTTGCAATATCAGAGGCACCACATGCGCGTTGTCGACCATATAAAATATACATATTTACTCGCCTCTTACCTAAACTCTAGCAATGCCCATTCTAGTTTTTATAGACAAAACGCGAGTGTCTAAATATAATTTTCTGAGGTGGAGATTTCAATCAATCTAGTCCTGGATTAGGGTCGAGTGTGATAGTGTATTTAAACGCCAAGAAGAAATCAGTCTTTGGTGCAATTCGTCCCGATGGACCGACTACTTGTGAAAGATCGTCGGTGGAGACTAAATGAGTCAAGCGGAGAACCGAGATATGAGGGAAGACCTATGATCCGCCGGGGACTGCGATATGTTGAAAAATAAGAGAGAGAGAGAAGCGCCCTTAACAATATCAATATTTTTGGGGACCACTTCAACGGAGAGATTAGCTAGATGTCAAATGGGAAACGCAAGGTTCGCCCACATGCGGCCATCTTCTTTAATTATGTCGAGAGAGTGCTCACGCATACACCGCTAAATTTTATTACGTCAATCAAGTTACTTGTATAGCTGAACAGCAACGACACTAAAGCCTAAGACAGTGTGTGTGGAATACGCTTAAGATATATTTATACATTATCTTAGGTTGTTTGCATTTGAAGGCATATGTAGTGTAGTATGAATAATATTAAAAAAAAGGTAAAAATACCTTTATAAAAATAAGGTTTTATAAAAATGCGCTAAAAAGAAAAAAAGCTTGGACACTAAAGCCCCTACTGGTAACATTTACGTCATTTCAACATATTTGACACAACTTATACATATATTATAAAAGCTTGTCGCGAGTTTTAAGTTTTCGTATTTAAAATTAGGAAAGTAAATACGAGTACGGTAGAGGCCTTGAGGTGATTCAGAATTCATCTTACTGTAACAATGATATTCATATTATTATTTGTCTAACTCACCCAGAATGCTAATTATCTCCCACCTGTAAACAACAAAAACATTTAACCTAAAACTGTTTATATGAACAACACATTTGTTTCCCTTAAAACGTTTTACCGGTTTGTCTACTCGGACAAACCACTCTCGTTTACGTGTGTTTTTAGGCCCTATTCAGGGTAATTAAGCTACTATCCCCCTTTTAGTTGAAACAAAGCATTCAGTCGGCTACCTTTTTGTTCAGAAAAAAGGCGTTCCACGAAAAACATGGCCGCCGAGGATAATGTAATTCGGCGTGAAACTGTTTATAGAAAACTGCGAATATGTCGGTCGAATGCGGAGCGTGTGTCGAGTGACGGGGTTAAGGGGAAGCATTTCACCTAAATCAAATAGATCTTTTGAAGTGACTTGAAATTATGATCTTATTTATACATATAATATCTTCAAATATTCATTCAGTTGGTTGACCTACCAAACCAACGTAGCTCTAATTAAGCATTTTTGCTTTGAGGTAAAATATAGGTATTAGTGGTACGAAGTGTACAGCACGTTTAGAACGCTCACCTGATGGTAAGAGATACGCCTAACTATGAGAGAGCGGCATTGATTGAGACCAAAAACTGATTCACAGTTATTATTCTCCATCAATGCCGTGCTGCGCTCGACACCCGGGACAAAAATGTGAGGTTTAACTTACTTTATAGTATAGATTGATTTTTTGTGATACAAAAAAATCAATCAAAAATGACATTTCAATTTAGCGCCTTATTTAAATCACTTATGAATATCAAATGAAGCTATTATTTTCTTATACAATTTTGTTATATTTTTATTAATTTGTACAAGTTCAGTTTACAATTAAATTATAAATTACTTCCTCAGGTTGCCCCTTCACAATTTCCTGCCTGTCAATCAAGTCCCAACTTGACATAACCAACTGTTTAAAGTTGTACAGGAGTTAACTTCTTTTTCAAACATATTAATTGAGAATAATATACTGTATTTACCGTTGCGTGTTCAAACTACTTTTGCCAGCGAAAATTTTCATTGAAGCATTTCGAGGGATCAATGACTCGAAAATACGGGTTTCAAGTTCACCTTAATTTACTTTTGACATTCGATTCTTGACAAAGTAATAATTTATAAATTATATTTAAAATATAATAAAATATTATTATCAAAAAAAAACCTAATTTTGGAATGCAACTAAACATATATGCACGGAAAAAAAACCTTTCCTTTTTTTGTTTGTTATTATTTTCAAGTTATAGATGTATGCTTAGATAAGTCTAAATGAAATAAGTCGATCTCATTTTACTTATGATATCCTGGTAATCGGCTCCCCTTACCAGCCATCACCAGCAAATAAAGACATTTTTTTACATAATACAGTAATCTTTTTTCTGTAGATATCATTAGAGGATTAGTTGAAGAATGCTAACTTGAGACAAGATGTAATAAATGACGGTATCCAATATTTTGACTGTCTGTATAAACCTTCAAACTAGAACACAATTATAACATTTACAGAAGGGTAGAAATAGTAAAGACGACCTGAAAAATTAACTTCCAAATATAGCAAAACAATATCCACTAATTTTCCTTACACAACCAGAACACATGAAATCACCGAAACTAATTATTATTAACAAACCAGCTCAAGTGAATGGGATTAGGAAACGTGAGCAGATTGAATTCCCGAAAACATTAAGCGACCTTGCGGCAAACCGTGAAGTCGTTGCTGGAATGAGCTGGAACCCTACCAAACTGCCTATAGTTGTTATACTTTCTATTGAGCGTATTTTCTAATGGTTTGCTGAGAAGTGAGAAAATGAGGTCCCAAAGCAATATTAAAGTAATTGTACAAATAAACTAAGGTCAAGAGCAAGGATAGATAAAAAGCTTTTCTTAAATTAAAAATGCAAAGAATGAAACCCAAAACACATAAATCAAATTCTTTATTGTTGTTATTTTTTAAACTTGAGTCACAATATTGTGTGTTATTCCTAACAAGTATAACATAATGTACTATATTGTTTTGAGAATCGAACGAGCAGGTGCTTCATTATGAGAATGTATTTTGAACTCGTAATTATTACTAGTGCGACTTTTATTCCTTTACTTTTATTCCCACGTGCCACTTCCTTTCTTTATCCTTGGTACTTGCCAAATTGCAAAATGTTGCTATAAGCTATCGCAAAACATTTCTGTCAGTTTCCTACTCTAGAAGTCTATCAGTGGTTAGTTCTGCAGTTTCAAAAGTTCTCACTTTTCTAAAGTATTATAAAATTTGTGACTTAAACTTTATTGTCATATACTTATATGATATTTGGCATGTTTTTGGTAAGGGGTGTATTACCACTATATCATAGTTTAACTTGATTTTTTTTGTAAAGTTCATGTTAAATGTGAAGGCTTGACATTGTAATTATAGCTGTCAGATACGTTAAGAATTACTAGGCTATTGTAAACTCTAAAATTGCTTTATTCAATTACTATTTTTAATGGATTCTTTGAAACGTAAAATTAAATAAAAAGTTCAAAGAAGAAGAACTAGTAATTGGTGTTTGTGAACTAAATTGCGCAGCTGTATTAATTAATTTAACAGAATGACCAAATACGAGGTTCTGCGCAGTGCGTTTAAAAATAATGTTTTATGCTTACGTGAGCACCCCGCTTTCAGTGTTTGACTCTTAAATTATTTTTGACTCAATGGATTTTGTAATAATTAAGTAGTTATGTAGATATTTAATAGGTACGTTGATCACGTACCTTCATTTACCTATCTATATAATAAGTAAACTTCTTTATCGAATTCGCTAACGTTAGGTTATCATTGATGACACGGCAATAGTTAATTATATGTCAAACATTTAATATACTAAATAATTTTAGGTCACTTAAAACTTTCGATTTCCCCGACTAGACATTCTTCACCGCAATTGATATCAATTAACCGGTCGCCGATTCGACCTACACAACAAACAAAGGTGATCCCTCCTTGACCCATAAACTACAAATAATATTATTTATACGAAGAAACCGATCATTTCGAATTATTTCTAAAATAGTTGGACATGAATCGTCGAGCTCATATTACTTAATAGTAAATTGGTATGTATCGTCTGTAAAGAAGCATTTAATATAAACGCATTGTTTTCTTTTTCCTTTTTAGTTATTTCTACTTGTACCAAATAACCAAAGCTAAAGAAAAAAACACATTAACTGACAAGTATCACTTATTTTTACTGCGATTTCAAGAGTTTAAAAGAAAACATTTGCAGGAACTCTTGTTTCCGACTGTACGAAAATACGTCACGCCATGATAATATATATGTTAATAATCGTTAATAATCGAATTGCGTGCTCGAGTATGTACTCGCACAATACACTTATATTTTAGTCTATTATACTATAGTATATACGTTCAAATTATCACGTATTATACATATATGTGCATTGTGTTGGTTGCTTTTGTACTGTTGATTGAGTATGTCAGTCATATCACCGACGAACGGTAATACCTTTCAATCAATTGAGCCTTTATGAATGGGCTTAATATACGTATGCTAAATAAAATCAGATTGCTTTGCCTAATTTGCTCTTCAATAGTTGATTTCGCTGTCATTAGTAAATGTATTGTTAATTTTCAGTGCCGGTAACTCAATACTGAGAATTCAAAATTTTCATAGTAAGTGAGTCACTTCCACAGGTAAGATTTACGCAGTGCTGTAGATGGAATGCACTAATGCAATTCACTCTCTTCATAATAATTGATTTTATAAATTGAACAATGTGCATTATTGTATATCTATAGTTAATGCGGCATAATTTAATATTAGCTTATATACTGTTTATATTATTTATGATATAATAAAGTAACAATTATGTTACTTTATTGATACGATAGTCAAAAAAGGTTGTTAAATAAAACGAATGGACATCGCATCCCAAAATGACACTGGTTCGAAGTGTATATCAAAATATATTTATTATTGTGAAATGATTTATTTATTGAATGTAACTTATCATAGCTACGCTTTCGGGCAAGACCTATTCCTGTAGTGGGAAGTTTTAAGCTGATAATGATATATATTTAAAATAATTACAATTGGAAAATGCAAAAATGCAAGTTGCGAACAGGGAATTTGCAAAACAATGTATCTTAGAATTTTTGTACGAATGAAATCTTGTCTTGATACCAAAGGATTACCACCGAACACATTCACTTCCCCTTAAGCCGAGAACATCTGAAAAAGCGCAAGGAAGCGGATTGTTTCGGATATCGGCGTACCCGTACTGGCATATGAATTATTTATATGTACTGATACTGACGCTATACTCGCCACACTGGAGTCGAGCGGGCGTGACTTGATTCGAGCTGAGATACTTATTTCACCAGTTCTATGATGTAACCAACATTACATTATATATTCCTTCGACGGTGGGATGAATTTTGGGATAGAAGTAACGATTTTTACTTTGACAAGGTAGTATTTAATTTAATTAAAAGAACGCAATGATCATACGCTAACCTGAAGGTAAGTAACATGCCTTTAACAGATGCAGTATTGAGGGAAACTATTAACCACAGTTAGTTAATATTTCAATACTTATACAATGTACTTAGGTGGTGCATTGACAATAAAAGACACTTAATACTGAAAAATGTTACCACATAAAATTTACAAGGAAAATAAACCATATCCATCCAGTTATAGCTTAGACAATATCACATTGACAGAAGTAGATGAAATCCGTGATCTGGGTGTGATCCTGGACAAACGTCTTAAATTTACATCACACATAAATAATATCATTAAAAAATCGGCTCAAATGTTAGGATTTGTTAAGAGAAACAGTAAGACGTTCAAGCGGATCAGTACTCATAAGCTATTGTTTAATACTTTAGTCAGAAGTCACTTAGAGTATGCGAGTGTGTCTTGGAATCCAATGTACGCTGTTCACTCGCAGAGAAAAAAAATTCAACGCTCTTTTACACGATCACTCGCTTATTTGTCACCAGGAGTGAGTCACAGAAGTCCCTACGACATGAGACTAAAATTTTTCAAAATGAGAACATTACGCCACCGACGCGCTGTTATTGATCTTGCGTTTTTGCATGGACTCATTAATAATAGAATCAAATGCCCTGAGCTCGTGGAACGTATCAATTTGGCGGTTCCTTTCTCGATGCCCCGCAAACCAATTGTTAAATTATTTCATAAACCTCTATTTCGATCAAATCTGGGTATCATTCCCCGCTACCAAGATCTTATGACGAATATAGTTATTATCTAAAAATTTTCCCAAAAATTGATATTTTCCACACACTACCTGAAATTCAAAAGAGAACTGCTAAGCTTACCTGCTGAGCAGTCTTTATTTCCATAGTTTTATTTTGTATTGGAATATTAAATACTTCTTTGTTATCTTGTTGTTGCTCTTTGTTACTAGAGAATGTTGTGTATGCCTGTAATTGGTGCATGTACTAGAACATTAATTAAAATATTTGTGATATTCATAGTTAAGTTATTACTGTTGGCATACCTTTAAATAAATAAATAAATAAATAAATACTTCCCAATGCATCTCACTCAAAGTGATACACATATCTCAGCTTGTAGATATCTGAAACTTTGGTTAATACTTCTCTAGATGACACAATATCAAGCAACTAAGTAAAACAGGTGGTTTAATATTTTTGTGCAATATATTAATAATTTGTTTTACTATCATATCAACCACTTTTTTCCCACTTATCTACTAGGTACTAGCTTAGCCGCTGACTGTTCAAGGTTTCGACAGTTAGGCACAATGCTGTTTTAGACCTAGAAACAGAGCTTATAACTTGTATCGGCTATCACACCAAGTGTTTCGGGTTTGATCCCCGGGCAGTACAAACATTTGTGTGCATGAACATGTCTGTTTGTATTGTGTGGATGTCAGTGAATATTTATTTATTTGCCAGTTGGTTTCAATTCATATATTATTTTTATTTATTTATTAGTACATAGCATGATAATTCAAGTAGACAGAAAGAAACAATGAAGAACAGGCTCGCTTATTTCTATAAGAGATTCCAGCATTATTTTTTAATAACACTATAACAATTATGATCACCAAATATGAAGTAAAACCACCTGCGAAAATATCCGAAATGATTTTGTGGGAAATAATACAATTATTAAATTAAACATTAATGTTCGTTTATTGCACGATAGCCTAGTTTTACAACAAGAAAGAATTGTCAAGTTCAAAACATAGAACACTATACTTTTTAATTCTTGTGAGGGCGAGGTTTACTTTCTCCCAATAGATTTGCATAATCGTTTCAATTCCATTCGCGCCGCGTAAAATATTTGTTCATTCTACCTGACTTGGCGCAGATAACGTCAGCCATCTATCCAAAGAATCGAATACGGTCATATTGATTTCAAATCGAGAAATATCCAACTGCGCTACTCTTTACGGAACGTGAAACAGTTTTTAGTATCGAGTATTCCGCTCTAAGGTAAAACAGAATTGAAATGCGTTCACGAGTACTCAATCGATGTGGTACATTTAAGATTGGAAGTGATTTTTCTACTTAGCTCGGAAAATATATAGATAGATTTCAACAGGAATACACAATAGTTTGTTCGCTTGTAAACACATTTTTCTTTTGAAAACTTACATTAAATAGCCTCTGCTTAAGGTTGCCAAAAGTGGTATAGCAAGCTCTATATAATGAGTTTCCTTATAACAAACGCTTTTTTATTTCAAATTTTTCTTTTTAAAGAATCTGAGATTTTCAACAAAGTTTCCCTTTTCTGTATTTTGAGTAACGTTATGATTACTCGGGTGTAATCATTGTCATGATTTAATCCGTAAGAGAACTAAAGTTACCGACATAGCCCACCGGATCAGTAAGTTGAAGTGGCAGTAGGCTGGGTACGTATGTCACAGAACCGTTGGAGCAGACGAGTTCTGGAGTAGTGACCATGTCTCGGCAAGCGTAGCGTAGGAAGCCTTCCAGCCCGATGGACCGACGACTTGCGGAAGGTCACTGGTGGAGGCTGGATGAGAAAAGCGGAGGACCGGGATATCTGGCGCAAAATGGGGGAGGCCTATATCCAGTAGTGGACTGCGGTAGGTTGAATAGAATCATTGCCAAGAGGTAGACTTGACCACCTTCCTTCCTTCACAAGCTGTATAATCTAGATACGGATCATGCGTATGTTTTTTCATAATTTAGTATGACATATGGACAACGTATTTTCTTTCTATACCTTATTACTCGTATACAGCTTATTAAGGTCCACAGTCATTCAAGAAAGAAAGAGCTTTTATTATGGACATTAAACATGCTTATACCCTTTTTTAAAATCCATAAACAAATGTTTGTACTGTAACAAGATCTATTCCGGAGATCCTACTATATACGTAGATACAGTAGCCGATATATTTACCACTAAACCACGTTTTTCGTGAAATCCGTACTAAATAATTTAATAAAAATGTGTATCTGTTAGTCCGTCTTTTACGGAAAAATTAAAAGACGAATACACGCGATTAGGTTGAAGCAATAGAGAGTAACATAGGCTACCTTTTGTGCAATTCTAACCCCCTACTTCCCTAAAATTGTATGACAAGGAAAAGAACCGTGCTCCCCTTAATTTAACGTGAGTGAAGCCGCGGGCAAAAGCTAGTATTATAATAATGCACATATTTGAATAATGTAACCAATACTGGAATAATTCAAACTATGGGTTGTGTTCTACGGCATGATAGTTTCACCACTAATGAGATTATGCCGTGTCCCCAAGCAGTACGTTTCGAAGATTGGCCGTTGTTTATTTTCACGCAAAAGATAAGATAGGGACTTTGTATCGGCAAGCACGATGTTTTGTTTTAGATTTATTAATTGATAACCAGTAATTGTACGACCAAAAACTACTACGGGGCACTTTACACAAAATTCAGCACACCAAAACTTAGCATCAATTTTAAATTTGGCAATAGAATATTGTGCTTTTGCCCAAAATATTAGTAAAACCATCTGAAGATTAGTTAAAATCCTGCAAATATTATTTAGGTTTACGTAATTTTCAAATTTGAAATAAAAATTTCATATATAATATGAAGACGACTAACCTTACGGTTAGTGATACGCTAGTCATGAATTCCTCAATTCTAGTGCAGGGTTGAAGTCTAGGGTTCATGACAATTTTCTCAATATTTTTGTCGTAACGTATTGAGTGGTTTGTGATTTATTTTTCTTTTGTCACAATCCTAATGCGTGTTTTGAAATGAGCATAAAAATTAATATTTTTTTCTTTGTTTCAGGTAAATCCAGACGAGAACCGGCTCCCCGTGATATCACACTCCTCCCCTTGTAAGAGGATTCGCCTTTATTTTCCCCCAATACATCAATCTCACTTGACATATTATCTGGAGTTACTTATCTTAGTAACTTGGAAATAGGTTTCATCTCCGCAGAATTTGTTTAGCGTGTGAACCGCACATGTGTTTCATCAATGGGAGAAATATTTCCAATATGTTATGTATAGTATCACAAGTTTACTTGTAGCCGTCAATGTTTTTGGTGCTTCTGTAATTATTAATGAGAGGAATTGGCATTTAAAATTGGCTGTCATTACGTAAAACTGAGAGTCTGGAAGGCTGTTTCGAAACTCTGACACCAGGGTTGATCTGATTTTTCCTCAACATAATTTTTGCCCATTTTTCCCCAACATAAATTTTGCCCTATAATTATCACAACACGATAATTAACCCTTGCAAACTATTAGGGATCTTAATTTACAATTTAATAACACATTTTAAACTTGCTTTCATTTATGTTTTAGTTATCTTAGGAGCGAAGGGTGAAGATGTAAGTAATGATTCATTTATTTTTAAACTTTTTCCTTATTTTAGATTACCATGTAGAATAACATTGCAATTTTAGTAGTTTATACGAGTACCTTGTATTAACAATGTCAGAATACAATTATCCTTATTTCATTATGAATGAGACCGTCTTTATAGATCTTAATTTCATCTACTCCTATCGCCATAACCGTGAAGTCTTCATATTTTATCTTTTTGTATTCTGTCAAAACCGTTGTATTATAAAGACAAGTTAATTCGGGATAAATTAGTTGTGTGGGTCCACCCGTCATTATTTATGACGACCTATTTGATGTTGCGGTTGAAACGTCGACTGCAACAACAAGGGTTCCGGCTTCGATTCCGGGCAGTACAAACATTTGTGTGCATGAACATGTCTGTTTGTAATGGTCTGGGTGTTTTATATGTATAATATGTATATATATATACAAAAAATGTATATAATATGTTGATCTGTTGTTCAGTACCCATAATTCAGGCTTCACGCTTAACTTGGGGCTAGATGGCGCTGTGTGAATGTCAGTAAATCTTAATTTATTTATTTATCGAGGCTCCAGCCAATCCATTGCCTGGTGTGCTCTACAGAATAATGAACGGGGCTCGTCCTCAACATGAGTTAGACCACCGTTGTAGATAATAAAACCCTAAAAAAACCTAGCAGGTCCACCTGTAAATAACACGGCTCGAGTTATCTCCTAAATGTTAATAATAGCTTTACAAAAACGTTAAAAGTCTCAATAATATCCTATACTAAAACTTATCTGTTCTTCAGTACTTGCAATCCTTTCCTCATACGTCTAGTTTTACTTCGGCATATATGTCCCTTTCCAGATCCATTATTTACATTAAAATGGTTGCATTATCTAAACGCGTATCAGGTGACAGTATGACGTGGGCCCTTCCGATGGGCCGACGCTACCCTATTCTGTATCAGGCCTCTCATTGTACATTTGATAACAAAGGACGTAGCAACAAAAGACGACGAGGTGGAAGATACGGTCGCGAATTTGGCTTTGGCTGAGGCTTTTGATCGGGATCAACGTAATGCCAGCGTTATCACGAGTGTTTAAGAGATGGTGGGTTTAGTCGTAAATCCAGATAAACAATGGACAATCGTATATCATAGGCTTTACCGCCTTGATATATAAATTCTGTTGTTTACTTGTGACAATGTCCGCCACCGTTAAAGTGATATGTTTTTATGACATGTGCTTCTCAAAGCAATAATGAAGATGTATATTTGAACTGATAGATTAACTTAACCACATAAACGAAAATGTTGGCATTATTATGCTCATTAATTTATGGTTATCATGACGTTACTGTTTACCAAAAGAATTGTTTGCCTTGTAAAATCAGCTAATTTTGACTAAACACATATTACAGTAATTTATTTTTATTTTATTTTTTGGTCAATAAATACAATTTGTTATATAGGTACATTTATTTATTACAGTAATTGTTAGTATTTTTTGAAAGAAAAAACTTTTTCACATATTTAACTTCATGTTTTTGTTTGGTTGTTCTAGACGGTATCCCAAGGATTTTGTAAGTGCAGCTTAAGTGACATCACCCAAATCCTGGAAGTAACTCCAGAATTAAGAGGGCCTCCAGGACCCCAAGGTCCAACAGGAGCTGATGGAACAACAGGTGCTCCCGGCAAAACGGTAAATGACTTTCCGTAAAGTATCTTAATACTGTAAGATTTATTTATGATCTTTGTATAGGTGTTACAAAATACCTCAGCTTTGAATTTTTTTCAGACAAAGCAGGCAAAAATAGACTTTTAACCTTACTTACAATTAATTTATTTTTTTTATAACAAAGTAGGCAAAAATAGACTTTTAACCTTACTCACAATTTAAGACATGAAAAAGTTTGTAAATTGATTTTTTTTAAACTCAAAGGTTTTTTTCATTTTGACTACAAAATATATTTCTATTTTCAATTAAAATACTTAAATCGGCAATAGCCTTGCTATAAGTTAAATAAGTTTTTATTTATTTTAAGAGCTCAAAGCTTCATTATATTTCAATTAAAATAATAAATTCCTTTGAAATTAAAAGACTAAAATATTTTAATTAATAACAGACCAAAATTATTTAAGTTTTTAAAGAAATATCTACCTTTTTTAGTTCTCTTTCAATTTCCCCATTGTTGTATTTCTTTGTAAGGGATCAGCACAAACAAACGTTGTCACTGTCATTGCCTAAGAAAGCGTCTGGGGAAATTTGACTTCGTACTAGTGTTAAAACGAATTTTTCACCGCAAAACACAAATTATTCCGGGACGCAACAAAATTGTCTGGCTTACAAACTAGTTCGGTGATGGCTTGACAACAGTTGTTACTTACAGTTAGTTTTAAACAAATACTATAAATCAATGTAATGTTTGAAATTTACATCGTATTATTTGTATTTAATGAGAAACATATTTGAAGTTTTCAACTACTGTTTCTATCAAACAACGATCCTTGAAATCAATTCCCTCATTAGTTAATTATTTTGGTATTTAAAAACTTTGAAACATAGCCAACGTAAATTATACTTATTTCAAAATTATTATTATTCTGGTATTAAAGTTCTAAGATATGTACTAGGACAAATATTTCTTTGAAAATAAGATAATGATCAACTCTGGTCTTTGCTTGATAGTATTATAAAAGGAAAAAATAAAAACAACTTCGATAACTGGCCATTGAAATGCCATCATTAAAGGCATTTTTGTTAAAATATTAACATTTTAGGGTCAAATCGGTGAACCAGGCCTTCCAGGCCCTGTGGGTCTGAAAGGCGATCGCGGGGAAATAGGAGAACCCGGTTCCTCAGGTCCCGAAGGTCAACCAGGGCCTAAAGGAGAACCTGGACAAGACGGAATTCAAGGTATTCAAGGACCTCCTGGACCACCCGGGCCGCCAGGTCAAGGTGCTGTTCCTTCTGCACTTATGGTTTGTATCAATAATATATTGGCTGATACATTATATTCATAGCCAATTTAACCTATAAACGATTTGCAGGAATCAACCGTTCTATATGGGTCAAGTAGTACTGGAATTCCTGGACCTCAAGGAGATCCAGGTCCACCGGGCCCTGCAGGTCCTCAGGGTGAAAGAGGATACCAAGGTAGCAAGGGAGAAAGAGGACTTCATGGATTAAAAGGAGATAAGGGTGATAGAGTAAGTAAACGTAAAGTATACCCATATTATGTTTTTATTTTATAGTTTAGTACTTTTCTCTCTTCTTTTTAATCGTTTGACACTGTTAGGATAAATCATGAATTATGACATTTGTGACATAGATAAAAATACCCATGTCATTGGAATAGTAATTTAAAATGGGAGTGGGCGGAAAAGTATATCATAAGGCCGAAAGTTGTTCCAGTGATAAATTCGATCGATAAATGAAGTTGAGACGTGTCTTAGCAAGTTAAGCGTGATACGCATTTTAGCCCGATTGCTATGAACTGCTAAAGGTTACAGGAGGATACTGATAATCTGCGATTTACAAAAAAATTACTACAACCAGAATGATTTTGAACTACGAGTACTTGTTGTTCCTGAGTATTACTGGTTGACAGCACTGCTTTGTCATCAAAGGTTTTACAAACCTTGTGTGTGCACAAAAGAGTATCATATAGTTTTTGGAGTTTCACATTTCTATAACTTTATATTATCATAATAATATGCTATCTAGGCTGTGAAGGTTCGCAAAATAATACGCAGATTTTTCTCACGTTTTTTTACAAAGTAACAAAATATGTGATCCGAAAAAGTAAATCTAATAAAAGAAAACAGTTCGCGCGAATAATATTGTTACACGGTGCCTACACTAGGAAATTCCGGGCAAATAAACTAGCAAAATCAAAGATGGATATCACGGACCGTAACTAATTTTGTAGGTACTCGGAAAATAAACGGCGGCTAACGCAATAAGCGTTCGGTTTGACCCTCGTAACGTAGTGCTAGGTTACCTTCGACCCGTTACATTATAACTGTGTTGCAGGGTTACATAGGTCTAAGAGGGCCACATGGTATCAAAGGGGAAAGAGGACAAGCGGGTCGCGATGGAACTCCCGGTTTACCAGGCGCCCACGGCCGTCCGGCAGAAAAGGGTGAAAAAGGTAACAAACTAACTCAACCATCAAATTTTATGTTTCACTATGACCCTTATTTATACGGTAGAATACGAGTTTCCGCGATTTTAGGGCTTCATAGTAACGATTTGGAAAATCTTTATTTCTTCGCACTAGACCCTTGTAAGGCTTCAAGTGCTGCACGCCAGCTTTTATTTATTATTGACGTTTCTTTTTACGATCGACGCTTTCTTTTTTACTCTTCAGTTTCAAACATGGATATGTATTTTTTATTTATTTAAACGCTCGTTTTGAGTGGTACATGATGCAGGCTTGTAAGCTAGTATTATGTGTTCTTTGAGGGCTTGGCTATTATGATAAAGTTAATGTTTGCAATGACTTTCGGTGTTTGATTCGAATTTTGATCAGTCATTGATTATTTTGTTATTATATTTTCTTTTCAATTTTTGTCGTGTCACTGCTGTCTGCTGCAATAGATTGTAACTAGATCTGCGTTCACTATTTACAAATCGTCTAGTAAATTAAGCAAAAGCGTTGTTATAACATTTTGGTTATTATTGTATTGGTTTCTGTAATCAGTCTGTGTGACCGACCAATTTAAATAAATATTATATCATAAATTTATTAGAAAAAAAAAAAAGCCTAAAGCGTTTATTTTTTTTAGGAGCTCGAGGATTACCAGGTCTCCCGGGACCACCTTCACCTGTACCAACTGGTTTTGATAATTTACTAACAACGGATCCATTTCAAAAAGGTAAGAGTATAATATGCCTATATATGTTATTCTACACATTTCATGTTTGTTTTTGTTTATAGATTGGTAAGCGCTCTTTAAGAATGGTATAATGTAAAAGCAGGAAAAGCTCCCCTTTCTTAAATAAAATTTTATAACTTCACCGGTTTTTATAATAGATATTTAACTCTATTGCTTGCATAAAACGAGAGATAATGATTTATTATGAATTAAGCTAATACACATAATTGAAAAGTTACTTACAGCTTTATAAACTTATCAAGCCATTGTTGTTCCCATACTACAATTTATTAATTTTTTTACAAACCAATATTAACGTAATAATGAACGTTATTATAATGTTTGATCAATTGATTTATGATATTGGAGCTTTCATTCTCTCAAAATCTTGTTTAAACAAGCGCCCTAGAATGCTGTTATTCTATTTAATTCTTTCTTTTTATTCTATATTTAAGTCTTACTCAATGAACTCAACTTAAAACCTAATGGAAAAATACGTATAAGTTGTTTCGCATAAGTAGCAAAGTTGTGATATTTTCAAAACTTTAGTTGTCAGCGCCATATTTATGTCCCAAGGGTCTTTACTAATAGCAGACCCACTATTTTATGAGCTTTCAATAACGGCTACTGAATATAAATGGCGTACGTAATTTTGGCAGCTGCTTCAGCTCCCCAGCACCTGAAGGCTCTCAAGGGGGACAGAGGGGAAAAAGGAGACAAGGTAATTATTCTCTATACTTACCTATTTATTGGAAAATGCAAAGCTAAGGTCCACTTTGTATATTGGTCCTTTTTGCATTATGCTAATGTTTTGTGTCATTATGATCGAGTCATTAGGAAAGTATGATTTAGGAAGAAGTTATCTCAAAACAAGTATTAAAAAGACACTACTGAACCTAGTGAAAATACCGGGCATAAAAGACCTAACATTTGCTGTCTCAGGTAACCAGAAGGGTTATACACTTTTGTTTTTCGGGATGAGGGCACTATAGCTAGTGAAATTACCGGGTATAAGAGACCTAACATCTGCTGTCTCTGGTTACGGGCGTAGTGCGGCATTGATGGTGGATAATAACTGTTTATCAGTTGTTGGTCTCCTTTAATGCCGCTTTGTCATGGTCAGGCGTATCATTACCATCAAGTGAGAGTCCTGACCGTCTCGTTAACTTCGTAACATAAAAAAAAGTTGTTGGCTATTGTATTAGTCACCTGTTCTGATATTTTGATGAAAATAATTCAATTATAGACTTTGAAAACTAAAAAGAAATTGATCGCAATGTATACTGGCTAAAAATAAATTACTTTAGAAAAATACCAATTAGGTGAACAAGCTTAGTACTAATTTTATTTTATTTAGAGATTAGATGGTAATGGCAATCAATTAATGGTATTGAGATCTAGCAATTAAATATAATCTTAGTTATGAAATCTCGGAAAATACAATCCTTGCGGAAGTTCTAATGATTGGTAGCGACCAACCCCTGGAAGTTTAGTAGACTACTTTGGGAACAAATAATTGGAAGTTAAACTGAGAGAGAAGTATATTTAGAAATTTAAATCCACACCATTTACTGCATTGTAATTAAAATTCTAATCTAAGCTCCAAAGCAAAAAAGTCTAATATAAAATATAATTTGAAATTAAGGGGATGAGTATTGACTAGGATCTAAACTCAAGTTTTTTATATTCTTATCAATATACATACTGAAAAAGTTCTTATTTTTCAGGGTGAAAAAGGTACGAGAGGTATAGAAGGGCCGCAAGGATTCCCAGGTATTGATGGCAAACCTGGAGAGCGAGGGGATATTGGGCCATCGGGTCTACCTGGGACCATAGGCCCGCCGGGAGCGGAGGGCCCAAAAGGTGATAAAGGAGACTTAGGGCCCCCGGGACCAGTGGCCTTGTCGAAGGATGAAGCTTTGATTCTTACGAAGGTAAATACACTTAAAATCATTTTAGTAATCGTATTAAATATTTAAATGTATCACAACTGTAGCAACTATTTTCTTTAAAAAAATTACTAACACACAATTTTATATTCCTCAATACTAATACAATTTATCAATTTTATAATCAAAACAATCCATTTTTTAAAACTATTCCGGGATAGAAGATGTAAGACATTTAGCAATATAAAAAGCTGTGATTTGAACGCACGATTTTATACAACACGTATAATATAGTTTTATAATGAACAGATTCTTACTCCATTTTTACTTTAAACTTCAGTTAATACAAAATGAAGTAGGTAAAAACTTTATTAAGAAATGATGAAGTATATGATATGTATTTGGTAGTCAAATCATTTTAAAGGACCTTTAATTTTAGGGAGATAAAGGAGAGTCCGGCCCACGTGGCAAACGCGGTCATCCAGGTCCCCCGGGCCCAAGAGGTCCTCCAGGATTACCCGGACCTCCAGGAACGCCTGGCACGAACGGTCCTTCTGGTGACATTGGACTTCCGGGTGGACAGTAAGTTCAATGACACTTATAGTAAAGACTTCTTCCATAACTCTCCAGTAAGTATTGGCTGGTCACCAGATTCTATGAAGACCATATTTTGGGAAATCGCACTGCTTACAGTTAAGATTGATTTACTTGGTGGTAGACTCGGGACTGATTCATCTAGGTAGGTACCACCACAGTGCCAGATAAACCCGTGAAACAGAAGTGTTATGCACTTTTGTGTTTCGGGATGAGGGCACTGCAGCTAGTGACCCCAGTAACTAGAGTCGCCAGAAACCCGGTATTACACTTAATACCGGGTATCTAGCGACGGGTACAGTGCTACATTGATGGAGGATGATAACCGTCTATCAGTTGTTGGTCTCCTGCAATGCGACTATGTCATGGCCAGGCGTATCACTTACCTCAGGTGAGCGTCCAGACCGTACTGTACACATTTAATAAAAAAACGTCTTCAAATGTATAAAAATTTGGGTAAATAATATTCCATCATGCAATACATACTGCCCATCACTTATTATAGCAGATACAAAAAAAATAGTAATGATGTTAGAGATACAAAATATGTAAAGATCCCTTAAGGTCACAGGATTTATTTACATTTTAAATCTTGACCTTTTTAGTCTGCGACGGTAAGGTAATACGGTTGAATTAAAGTTAATTGATATCTCATTTATCTTAATGTATTGCAGTAAAATCTAGTTTAATATATTTGATTTAGGGACCGCCTGGGGCCACGGGTCAGCCAGGACCGCCAGGGCAAAAGGGCGAAAAGGGCGATCCCGGGCTCAATCCGCTAGACTTAGAAAAGGTAAGCAAATGAAATATTTCTCTTAGAATCTTTACACGCTCATTGCTTCTTTCTAACACTAAGATTTATAAGAAACAATTTATTACTGAGGGCTGGCAAAATCATAAATTTTTCGTTTTAAGAAGAATCGAAATTTGAAATCTAAAGTAAAATGTATGTTCATTTTAATTTAACTCAATAGGAGTTAGTCTTTGAATAATTTACAGGTTCATAAAGTATATATATTGTTACGAATTGACGTAATTAAAATGACATTAAATATGGCGGCTTATATGTGATGTCAGTCCCCCATAGAGTATGACATGCGAATTGTCAAATAGCAAAGGTCTAGTATGTTCTAGATATTTCGCGAACTATGTAGAATGACGTCGACGCTTCGAGCTTAGCGGTGGACAGGTATATAAGGCGGACCGATGGGTGCGCCGGCAGTCTTGTGTTCTACTCAAGAGCGAACGAAGAGCGAAGTACCTGCGGCTACAAGGAAGAAGCGAGTGATAAAGCGATATAGAAGGGATCGTCGAGTGAGAAGAGTTAACGAGTGATTATAACGTGTGTGTGCGGACATTAAACGGACTCATTAAGTGTTGCGTTAGAGTGTGCAGTGTTAATTACGGATTTTAGTGCGTGCGTTAATTGACTAATTAGTGAGAGTGTAAGTGTAATTAGTGTTGTGTGTAATTTATAGTGGTTGATTAATAAAGTGTGTTATCGTGTTATTCTTCGTGTTTGGCAATAATTTATCCTGAACCCCCAGCTCGTAACAATATAATACTTTGTGAAAGTACTAGCTGTACGAAACCTTAACAATTGTATTGGTTAATATGGATAAGATTGTGTTAATAGAATCTAATCCATATCTATAGTACTTGGTTTCCTGTAACACTACATCTATGTGAAACAGGCATATCACTTACCAATTTGGTAACCGAACTAGTCGCTTGAACTACGAGTATATAAAAAATAAATATAGAATACAAAGTGCTCCAAAGAAAACCATTCAGACTTTACAACTGCCAAACAAATCAATAATGGCATTCCATTTATTCCGCTAAAGATAAAAGGTGAGAAAGGTGACAAGGGCAATGACGGAGTCCCCGGACTGCCGGGCAAAGAAGGAGCGAGGGGTCCTCCGGGGCCGCCTGGGAGCCTGACAGAGAATGTGAAATACGTCCCTGTACCGGGCCCTCCAGGACCTCCCGGTCCCCCGGGGCCTCCCATTGGGCCTTACAATGAAGAATCAACCGATACATTTACCGATAGCCCGGGGATTAATCGTGAGCCCGCCACAGGTGAGCATTAACGTTCCAATGAATAACGAATTGGCTTTTTAAGGCCTGATTCCGGTCCTATTGTTTTGTACCGTCTCATTTAGGCAATCACCTATATTAAAAAAAATAGTATGAATTATTATTTTAAGGTTTAAACGTTGTATCATAGTTAGATTTATTTATTTATTAGGATATGTTTATACCTGGATTAATATGTGTCTACCGAACTTTTAGTTATAGGACGCCAGGTTTTGAGACGTAATTTGAGTTTGTGTATGATTGGCTTTCAAACTTACTCCTAGTACAGCTTAACTATTAGACATTAAATTCATTTTGTGTACTTGTGCAGTACGTAACTAGGGATTACCAAATTGCCGGTTAATTATTAATTATTAAAATATGTAACGATTTCCCAAACATGAAGATGGAACATTTAATTATGTTTTGAGACATTTTTTATAGTACTATTTCATTTTAAATTAAACTTTTTTTATTTTTAGGAACACAAAAAGATCCATTAAACATTTTGAGGAGTTTTAACCATTTAGTACAGCTTCGGCCGGAGGCATATGGTGAGTGTATTATAATATTTTTTCCATACAAATGCTATTCATGGATACATCCAGTATTGTCTCATTTACGCATAAAAAAAACAAGAATTCATCATTTGTGTCTTGGTAAATGATTTTGTAAAAGTATTTAATTTTTCATCATTCATTTTTCATAATCACCTCATTAAACGTCCCCACCGAGGGGCACGAGCCTACCCGTATAGGGTTGATTAGGCCTTAGTCGTCAGTGCGGGTTGGAATACAATTTAGACTTGAAAATTAAATAACATTGATCTTTTTTTAGGTTTTGTAGATCCTTTGGCCGACAACCTGACTATGATGATGACGAAGATGGAAGAACGATAGTTGGGACGCTAATTTTTAGAACGACAGGGTCGTTGATAAGGGTGAGTTTAATGATAATTCTTGCATACATAATTTTAGGTTTTAATTGAAATTAGGATTATCCATTTGCCATATTTAAAGCATATAGGCGTTGCGAGCCATCTGCGTTCGCCACTTCCTTGGTGAAGCTTAGGCCTATTCCGGCCCCCAGAAAAGTATATCTAAAAAAAATATTGTCTCAACAGCCACTATATGGGACATTATTTGCCTTACAACATGGCATATAACTAATACGATTATATATATTTTGTATAGATAAAAATAATACATATATGTGTATTTATAATATTGAAAACTTTTGATAGTTAATTGGACACACGATTTCTACCTCTTGACTGAAATCTGAACGGACGGTAAAAATTCTGTTCACATAGGTACCATACATATTAATACTGACACATATTTTTATACACAACTTAGGTTCATATACAATGAACAATATTCAACAGTTATTTACGATAAACCACAATAGCACACAATGGTTTACACACAATTCGTTATACTTATTGAAATTAATTGTGAATACGTGACCCACGAAATAGATTATTTTTATGTCATTAGTGAACGAGACGGTCAGTGAGCTCACTTGGTGGTAAGTGAGAGATCTGACCATGAGAGATGCATTGGTGAAGAAAATTAATAACAGCAGGTAGTCATTACATTTTCCGTCTATACTGCGTCTGCGTCCGTCATCCGAGAGGACAAATGTTAAGTCTCTTATACCCAGTAATTTTACTAGCTACAGGGCCTTCATCCCGAAACACAGTGCAAAACACTCCTATTTCACGGGACGACATTTGGCACTGCGGTGGTACCTACCTGGACGACTCAGTACGAAGTCTAACACCTAGGCTGTTCTTGGAATCAAATGTTTCATAGGTCGTATTTGTTCACAGCTTGGGGCCAACACCCCTTTGGGAACTTTGGCGTATGTCATCCAGGAGCAGACGCTACTTGTACGCGTCAACACTGGTTGGCAATACGTTTCGGTATGTTATGGTTTCAAATATAGTACCTATATGTGTTTTTTTGAATTGGTGGGTGTTAACTATTATCATCTTATGATTGCAACTAATACTGACTGCTTAGTGTGCTCTCCAAAATAGCTTTCAACCTACAATTCCCTAAATAAGTTCTTTTCGAAAAGCTATAATTAGTGTAATGTACAAGTGGAAATTTAATCACAGTGTAATTCTAATAATCACACTGTGATTTAATATTATAAAGGCATAAGATTTAATTAACAATTTCACTGTCTGTCAGAACATAAAAGGTATTTAAAAAATACTCTTTTTTAAGCAAAACTTTAACTACTTCTTAGTACATACTTTTTGTTTAACTACTAGCAAATACAATATAAGTAGCAGTATCTGAAATCACAAACTAATAGCTCAATGTAGTAGAATAAGAAAAAACATAGTTGCAAAAAAAAGTCCCCGTCGGGAATACAACCTCTTTTACTTTGCTAGCATTATTTAAATGGAACTTATTCTTTGCCCCAACGGGCAAAGCCTTGAATAAGTTAAAAACGTTCATGGTGGATAAAGGAAAATATAGAAGAAGGTAATGTTTATAGAAGGAATACAATCCATGTAGGTACATTTTACACACGTCGTACTATGCCAAACATAAAAGATTGCGTATATATAATAATATTAGTATTTTTCGCGTAAAATTGACGACCCATTTGGTGTAGCGGTTGAGAGGTCGACTGAAACACCACCATGGGTTCCGGGTTCGATCCCCGGGCAGTACAAACATTTGTGTGCATGAACATGTCTGTTTGTAATGGTCTGGGTGTTTTCTATGTATAATATGTATGTATTTACAAAAAAAATCTATATAAGTATATGTATCCGTTGTTTAGTGTCCATAATACAGGCTTCACGCTTAACTTGGGGCTAGATGGCGCTGTGTGAATGTCGGTGGATATTTATTTAAAATACTAATATTAAAATACAGAAAACCAAATTCGTTTAAAATTAAAAGATGGTTATTTTAATTCAACAATAGTAATGTTATATTTTATTCCGAGAGGTTTATTTTTAATATTTTTTATATATAAGAAAGAGTGCCCATATCTAGACCGAAATTACAAACCGAAAATAGATATAAGTACGTTAAGTTTTACCACTTACACTACATAATGGTACAAAGTTTAGAATATTTGTTGTAATTTGAGCTCAAACGGAACCAGTAAACCTGCGTCGACTAGTTCATGATGAAGATGGTTAATATCTGGTAAGGCTGGCTTGGACATTGGTTGTTAAGGAGATCTATCAGATCCACCATTCCACACATATTGTGATCTTATAGAGTAGGAACATACTAAATGTTTTTTCATCAAATTTAACCCTTTGACCGCCAATGACGCCTTAAGACGCTAGACACAATAGTTTTTCTTTTGTCTCTGGTTTCCTGGCGTTCAATGGGCTAAGCGATAAAATTCATATATTGTCTATCATTTTGACAAAAAGGTTATTTAACACGTACGTTTTGTTCCAGATGGGATCTATACTTGCAATAAAAACACCGCCACTTAACAGTCTGGGTCGATCTCAAGACAACGTTCTAGATACTTCAAAATCGGGTCATCATAAAAATCAAGCTGTAAAAGGACCTGTGGTAAGTGTTAAAATTACTTTGCTTTTTTTTGTTTTATGATGGCTGTAGGTTGTAATACTGTATTGTACCTGTTTTATCTAAGTATTGTTACAGACAAACAATATATTTTCACTTCATCATTATTTATGGATACAATATCAACTGCCAAGAACAGAAACTAGAATGTTAAATGACCTCCCCTATAATGACTATGAGCATTCAAGGTATTTGATCCATCTGGTTGGAAAGTTATAAATAAATATCTGATATTTTGGATTTTGGGAAACGACCCAAAAACTTATAATATCAGTAACAAAATAATGTTATCAGTTAGAAATAATCATTAAAAAAATACTTGATTGTTGAATAGTTTGTTGGATTGGCAAACATTAATGAACCAATAATAAGCAAGTTGAAGTGGCAGTGGGCAGGGCACATAGTGCGTAGAACCGATGGCCGATGGGGCGGAAAGGTTCTCGAGTGGCATCCGCGTAACGGAAAACGAAGCGTAGGCTGACCCCAACCAGATGGTCTGATGATCTGGTTAAGGTGGCAGGTAGCAGATGGATGTCAACTGCAAGGGATCGGTCCGCGTGGAAATCATTAGTGGAGGCCTTCGTTCAGCAGTGGACTTTCTAGGTTGTAATGATGATTATGATGAATGAACCAATCGATTTCTGTAAAAAGCGTTTAAAATGAAATCGTATCAACTATCAAAGGATCTCTAATCTGCCTTTATATCACTGATTCCTTTCTGATGCAGCAAATGTTGGGGTAGTATATTAATTGGATCACAATGCTCTGAGCCAATCATCAAAAGTATCACAGATATAAAAAATACGTAACAAAATTCTTATATTGTTGTTATTGAATAAGCTAAAATAGCTAAGTAAAGGAGAGCTTTTATAAATAGTCTGTCCCTGCAGCTGAGTTCCACCACAAACATTTCAGATGGATTCAAAATGTTTGCAACACCATCTTAAACGGAAGTATCCAACAGTGCCAATTTTACTCGTACAGTGTGAATAACACTGTAAAAGTGGCAATGTTGAATACACTGTCCTTGCCTTATACAACTAAACTATTTACTATTGTTACCAAACCAAACCGATTAGGCATCCTATAAAATATTTTTCATTCAAGGGCCTTCCACTAGTTTGTGAGAGCTCAGATGTTACATATTGAGATATAGAAAATTAATCAAAAAGTTCCTGCTATTACGAGTACTACTAGTGTTAAGGCCAATATTACCTAAACAACGGCCATCTTACTATTTATCAACATGGCGCTCTAAGCCCCCAAATGAAGAGTCGTCGAGGACGCAAAATTACAGCTAAAACATTTTTTTTATTATTCAGATATTTTTTCTATCAAATATTATTGTATGAAATCATTTAAATTTATCTATGATTTCCTTAATAGATATTGTTTTAACAGATCAGGCTCGCTGCGCTAAACGAGCCCCACACCGGTGATATGCATGGCGTGAGTAGTACCAACTACGAGTGTCGGCGGCAGTCGCAGCGAGCCAACCTGCTTGGAAACTTCAAAGCTTTCATTTCTTCGAGGTAAAGTTTTATAATAGCACAATAAGACTATCAGACCATTACTGAGTTCGGTGTATGAGATGAGGACTGGGACTGTTGAATTATCAAACAAACCTACTTTATTAATATTAAAAAGTTTTAATACCTTAATAAAAAAGCAAATACTTTAGTATATTTATTTTATCTGTGGAAAATACAAAATAAACTTTTTAGGTAAAAGTGTTCGTATAAATTTGCATCTTGATTTTATTTCAAACTAGCTGTACCCTACTGTATTACACGAAGTATATCATATTCTACTGCAGTTGAAAATAACCCAAAAATCTTTGTTAAATCACGGCTGAACCGACGCGAGGCCGCCGTGCGTTACAACACTTCTTTATATTTCTAAATACAACTTTGTGATTTTGGCTTATATACTGCATACATCAAACATTTAGTCCTAAAAAAATGGTTATTACAATGTTCACACAACAAACGAAATTAAAATTGTATTTATATGTGTATAGTTTACCATAACACATTATTCTGTCATACGTACAAAATATTTTGAATGTCAAAAACACGCGCGTTTTCCATCCAACATTTTATTTTTATTTACCACTTTGGATTAGCTGTTCTGAGCTGAAGGGATCAACTGGCAACTCTGGAAGTCGCAGTCTTAAAACATTATATATTTTTTGGAGCTGTTGGATATATTTTATTAAAAAATACTAAACACAATATTTTGTCACACACAGATTGAGTCTTTTTCATTATTAATTTGCAATACAAATATTAAATGAAGTTTATATCGTAAATAATTAAATTTGAATATAACTTTGTTACTATAATTGCTCAAATTTCTTATGATAACGTTAAAATCTTGTTTATTCTCAAGCCACGTGTATGTCATTAGGAAGCTCTAATGGTGGATGTTGACGCGTTATCTTAATGTAGAAGGAAGATAACGCTCGGCTTTTACGTAGGCATTAATACTATATAAGGCTATTTATATAGAGGCATTTAATACCAATAGCTCGTCTTATTTGGCTTTGTAAGCTTTATGTTATAGTTAAGTTATGTTATATTAAAAAACAGCAACCAAGCATTAAAATAAACCAGGTAAAACACATTAGTTTATTTGAATACAATTACCATAGTCGAGAGTAACCTCTCACAAGGACTAATTGATTATTTTTAATAATAAATGATTAACTTTCAGGACATATTTTATGTCATAAATGTGTTTTCTTGATTATTCTTTTGTGCCGAATATAACACGCTACTACATCTCATATATATTCAATTTTAAAACTCACCATTTCAATTACATGCCTGCCAGGTAAGAAGTTCAGTCAGTATACCTTTAGACATTAGAGAACCCTTGATTTTAACCGGACTTTTTCACAATTTCGGTCCAATATCGTGCGCAAGAAAGATTTGTGGCGTCTCTAGATTATCTCAAACCCTCATGCTTACCTGGGACTAACCCTTGTAACTTTTTGACAAACGGCGCCGAACATCGATTAGGTGAATTAGATTTGGGACCCGGAATTGTGAATTCATGATTTTCGACCGTTCCTGGAAAAGCTTATTAGAATTCTGTCCATAGTTCATACAAGTAACACAATTTTCATTTTTTCTATATTATTCTAATGAACAGTAATTTCTCATCTTCCCGCACATAACTACTTCAATACCCTTACTTTAGGATTGTGTATTTTTTAATGTTTTTATAGCTGTCCTGAATCTTACTAATACTTCAGCAGTAAATCACTGAGTACTTTTAAGCTACTCTGTGTTTTGAAATACATGGCATCTGAAAAATACGTACCTTTGAAGAAAATGTTTTCGAATTTACAAAATAAACATGCTGAAAAGTAATTGATATTATCATCGCTTTTGGTCTGTTAAATTCTCTGACTGTAGGTATCATTGAGGATATTATTCATCCTATGAATCCCTCAACGGCTTGAACTTTGTATCGATTTGGCTGTCTTTTAAACATAAATGAACATATTTGTTTTAATGTGGCATACTTAATGTCTATTGTTTTTGACCGTATTATTAACTTATACTATTATTTGAAACATTTATTATGTAAACAAATGAAGCAGTGACTGGTGTTTTTATACGTACAAACCGGAGGCAATGTTTGAATACTTTATAATGGCACAGGAAACTTTTCGTGTTTATGCCTATTTTACCAGAAAAATAACAAATGTAATTAATTGAAATACTTTAATTTGAGAAAAATATTAATTCCCAACAATGATAGGTAATAATAAAAGTATAGTCTTGATTCCGCCCTATATTACCGACACAATCCTATTTATATTTTATTTAACAAATATGAAAATGATTATGATAAAAATATCTCGCACACTTATATTAATATTTATAGTTTGTTGCTTACAACATCACATCAAGTCTCAGTGTGTAGGTTCACAACTACATATTTATATTCAGAATAATTATGTTTCATGGGCATATTTTAAAATTATTAGCGAAAATGTACATTATGTAAAAATGGTAGGTTTCATAATATAAAACGTTTTTTGGAACTTTTTCATCATATGATGCCAAATCAATAATTATATGTAACTTGCATTTATCAGACTTTTCCTTCACAGAACTCAAACCATGGACTCAATAGTAAATTGGGCGGATCGCGACACTCCGGTTGTCAATATCCGAGGAGACATTCTATTCAACTCTTGGTCAGAAATGTTTGACGGATCAGGAGCACTTTTCGCCCATGCACCTAGGATCTTCAGCTTCAGTGGTCAAAATGTACTTACCGATCCTTTATGGTAAGTAATATCGCAATGCATGTTTTTATTTTCGTTTACAAGGCCACAATACTGACTTATTTTCATTTGATCAATCGCTTTGTGTGCTAATTCATACAACAAACACTACGTTTTCTTAATTCTCTACATTGCTCAAAGATACATAAAGCCTCTTAGTTTTTGTGAATACTGTCTCAATGCTATCTTACAATAGGTCTTCATAATTTAGAAAGAAGAAAGTATGAAAAGAAATATCCAATATTACATTTTCTCCGTGTATTTTAATGGTTCCGTTATATTTCATAAGGTTTTCATTTCCTAATATTAAAGATTAATAGCTAATTAATTTATCTTTTATATATCATGTCATTCGTCGTTTGAATACTTGATAGCATTATCAGTCTAAATTTAGAAACCGTTAATTTGTTACCAATATTTTAATAAGTCGTTGCTTGACCATTTGATCGAAGGTAATTGATCCATTTTACCGTACGACCTAGTAACCTGGTTTGTTCCTTCTCCAATTACAAGTTTTCTGTCGAGCATCCATCAGGTATTTGTTAATAACGAGGCCTATGAAAAGTTTTGCAATTTAGTAATATCTCCGCACAATTAATTTGTAAGTTACCAGCGTCACCCTCGAAGTTTTTGAAGCAATTTCATTATTTTAAATTGAGTTATCATTCAATCAATGTCGGTTTTAGAAATATTTTCATATGTGTACATAATGATGTCAAATAAAGAGCACAATAATCTAGTTAGAAATGTACATTACAAATATACCTTTTAACTTTATGACTTAAGTCAAGGACTTCCAACGTGCTACAAATAAAAGCATACTTGCCTAATATTTAAATAGTTCCTAGATCTCTGTATAGTATATACACTTTGAAATGTAACAGACTCCCGCCTCCCCGGTCACCGTACCGCCCCCAAACGCCACGTACCGCAATTTTTAAATCTATAATATTTTCAGTATTGAAGATATTTAATTGGAAAAGGATTAATGCTGTATTAAAATTAGCCATTATTTGTCGTAAAAATTAATTACAAAATAAAATTATTGTGCGATATCCATACGAGATAAACATATACCATCGCATCTGTAGACTTTTTAATGTTTAGAACACTCTACACACAATTTTATGATAAATCTAGTAGGGTTCGGCCTGTGTTTGCAAGAAGCGGAATAAATTAAATTATTTACGACATCACAATAGAAACCTCAAAAATAACAGTATTTCTCCACTTTTTCATAGATGTTATTATACATATAAACCTTCGTTTGAATCACTCTATCTATTAAAAAAAAACGCATTTAAATCCGTTGCGTAGTTTTAAAGATTTAATCACACATAGTAGTAACATAGGGACAGAAAACGCGACTTCGTTTTATACTACGTAGTGAAGTTACAACATATGCGAAACGAATAAAAGTAACTAATGAATTGTTTGTCAACCAGGCCCATAAAGGCTGTATGGCATGGATCAAACGCTAATGGTGAGCCAGCAATGGACTCATACTGTGATGCATGGCACAGTGGCAGTACGGAGAAATTTGGATTAGCATCCTCGCTGCGTTCTAACAAACTGTTGGAACAAGATACGTAAGTGTTCAACCTTATGCTCATAATTTAATGTTGAGATTTTGCTTATCATTGTAGTACAGAAATACATTATAATGGGTATGCCGCTAAAGGAACGAGGTCCACTAAAGCCTCGTTTTTTTCAGCAGGACCACGGCCAGGTGAGTTCCGTAAGTTGGACGCTGGGACATATTGCTCTCAAATACAAAATAAGGTCAGGTCAAATAAGGTAGCTCATTATAAATTATATGCCACATGCAAAATTTTATGAAAAAAGGTACGTATTCATGCATTGCATTAAAATTCAATAAATATAAGCAATCTTCGTTTCAAGGAAAATAGTTTTTAACTATATTTCTAATCTAACAATTTTTGTGACGTAAAATTCAAATATATTGCAGTGACGACCTAGATGCGACAATATTTAATAACATTCGAGGCTATTCTAAATGTCAAAATAATAGAATCGAGTGCCAGTTTCATTTGAAACTGGTAAATAATGTTTGAAGTAGAGCACTATTTACATAAAAATGTTAGTGGTGCTTTTACTACTGTAGATTACTTACACTGAAACTTTGGCATATTTATTATACTTAATTCCATTTAGTGACTAATTTTAATTAACATTTTAGGTTTTTTATTTTAGTTACTTCATTTATACGCTGTTCATTGAACTAAACCATCAACTGTATATACACTTGAGTAAACAAACCGTAATAGTTAACTGCTTAACTAACGAGCGTTTCATAATAGTGAAGGGTTTTGCCATAATCTCCGCTTTCAGTGGACGACTTGGAGATAGTTGTACCTATATATTAAAAAGTTAGGTTAAATAAGTGGGATCTGCTACAACGCTGAATCGTTTTATCCTTACGTCCACCAAGAATGGTGTGACAAATTTTACAATGACAAAATAATAACCTAGGAAATAAAGTAAATGAGCATATTATTTAAATTCCATTTATTCAAATAATGCTTACAAGACTTTCTAAAGAACCGTTGAAAGACAAGTTAAAACCGACTGTGTGTTTTATTTTATTACAAACAATGTGATGCAGAAAGATGATGGCTATGTAAGGGATAATAAATCTTGAAATGTATTACAACTTAAACCTCCAAAATGACGTTAAGATTATCTAAATATCAAATAATTTAATTTTTGGATAAAAGACATTTATTGAGTTTTCATAACCTAAAACCGACACATCCATAAACTGTAATGCCTAAAATAAGTCGAAATATTATGTTGATTTGAAAAAAGGTAGCTAGCTCAGTTAAGTCAGTCCTCATTCCAATTGGTGTTGACATATAGAGAAAATTTTTGTAGAATTTTTGTAGTAGTAGACACTTCAATATTATTATTTTAATATTTTTGTAACAAAATTACGTCAAAATATTGTCCTCGTTATATTTAATTATTTGCTTTGGACCGAAATAGGCGATCGCCACTTCCCTGGAGAAACTGTAAAGGCAAACATTAAGTTTTCCCAAAAAAAAGCATCCAGGGCCACTGTGGTGCTTTATTTAACATAACTAATATTTATATTTTTCTTCAGATATCCATGCAGCAGTCGCTTGATAGTCCTTTGCGTAGAAACCGGACCAGCAAATACAGTTAGAAGAAAAAAACGTTCCAAGTAAGCAACTTCTTATATTAAGTTATTTTGGTATCGTAGTTTTGCAGAAGTTTTACTGTTGGATTAAATTTAATATTGTCTTGGATTAAATTATCATTATTGTATGCAGAAATAACACATTAATCATCATAATTATCGTCAACATCTTCAATATTCCACTGCATGGCACATGTTTTCCAGTACAGCATAAACATGGTAATATTGGTTCGTTACCCACCACGCATGTGTTATGTCTATTGGGGGGTATTAACCACTACAAAATTCAATAGTAATCGGTACCAACGGCTTAAAGTTCCCTCTATGACATGGAATTATTTTTGCTTATCAGTAATCAGTATTTTTTTGTAATATTTGTTTTTTTTTAATTATTTGATATTATCTTCTCTTTATGTTACATACAGGTATCGAGAAAGCAAATTACATGGCCTACTAGATAGTGAAACACATCGGAACGACACTAGCATACAATTATAGGTGATTTAGATATTTTTAATATTAAGAAAAAATGTGAAGACTGTACATAAATGATAATTATATACCGTTTCGTAAAGCAATGATTCCGGTGGAACATATTGACAATATATTTCATAAATCAACTAAAAACCCTTGCTTACTGAGATTTTTTGTACTATGGTTTCGTAATATTTTAATGTAAATGATTGTAATGTAAATGCTGTACATATTTATACATAGTTGTTCATGGATTTTTTTACAAAATTTCCAAGGATTATTTTTAAGGTTTCACTAATTAATATATTGAACTTTATAAAATTGCAGTTATTTAAATTATACCCAGACAAACAAATATTTTATTCGCTCGGCCGCTGTATCATGAATTTTAGGAACAGTTCGAGTTCCAAATTTAATATTAGGTTTTCTCTTTGTTTTGTGTTTAAAAGTCTGCCTGTATAGAATATTCAAAAACGTTTTTATTGTGAGGAATAAAAAATTGTGGTCATCTATAAAACCTTACTTTAATAAAGAATGGAGACCTACCTTATTCTGTTAAATATGAAGCTTAAAAGTAAAGAGAGATAATTATTCATAAACAATAAAATAACAAATACATTAAGGAATCGAGATTTCAATTGGTACTCTGTGTTACTAATGTAAATAAAACTTATATTTCTGCATAGGCTATAGATGTTGAAACACAAAATGTGGAGCAACGGTATTATGTAAAATGACTGTACAAATTAAACGTTATTTAGAAATGTTTTCTCAGAATATCATAAACATATGAAACATAGTATCTGTATTACCAATTATTTATAGAATTTCTTACACAATACTGTTACTCTCATTTTAACATAGTATAAATAAATGCCTATCAATTTGGTAGGAAACATGATATATATAAAATTATATTTAATTCGCGTTTTTCTTTTATAACTTATAACATTTACCTTTCTTTACACATTTTTCTTTTTACATTTACAATAAGATATTTTTGATAGTTTTGTCAAGAACTAAAATAAGTTTAAAAAGTATTTTATGTTCTTCCTCTACAATATAACTTTTTTATACTTGTGCCATTAGCGTACCTATAAATTTTTGTACTAGAATTATTTTGTGTAGTAGGTAAGATTACGTACACACTCAGCCACACATAATTTTGAATCACTATTTTTTTACTTCGTAAGAAGTAGTTAGTTTTTAACAGCAATGACGTCTTTGGATATTTAGTAAGTACTAAGTTAATTTTACCTAAGATAGATTGTAATATAAATCATAATATTGTACTGTTAAGAAAAAGTAGGTTTTAGTATAATCTTGTTTTTGACCTTAACAGCTGGGCTATTATTAAAGCTGTTATAAATGGAAAGCTAAGCAGTTTTTTAAGTAATATTGCTTATTTTTACTATGTATGTAAGATAAGTTTGTAACTGTATTTTTTAATATGGGTGATCGCAAACTGTTTTTATTGAAATATCAAATAATAATCACACCATTAACAGGTAAAATAACTCAACAAGTTCAAATACGAAATGTTAATGTAAATTAAAGCCTTTTATTAATATTTACAGTTAATTCAACATTTTACCAGAATCGAACCATTTGCTCTTTTTTGACAAGGTATTACCACAAAAATAAAAAATCTTATTTAAAATTGCGATGCCAAAGTAAATACACCCTTTAATGAGAATATTTTAATGTTATTTATATTTATAGTTTCATAAATTTAACTTACTAATAGAATGTATCTTTAAGAAGTTTTTAAAGATCTTCAAAAATTATCAGAAAGGTTGCAAATAACGTTAGGTATATTCGAAACTTTTTCAAATCCACAGCTGTAACATTTTGTTTCATGGCATGTATTTTATTTACATATACATAAATATACCAAATAAGAAGGTAACTCAGTATTTAAAATAATAATAGTTCGACTGTTATTGTTAGTGTGGCTTAGTGTGAACGGTATATATCTGTGATAATATGATTTTACTTTTGTTAAAATTGTAGATAAGTGTGTTTTGTTACAGTTTAATTTACACACTTATTAACACGATAAGTTATTTTTAAACCTTGTAAATTTTACTTGTTACTAAAAACGACGCTAGGTAAATTTTATTGTACATGACAAGTACATATTGTTTTTAGAATAAAAACAATTTTTTACTTTGCAGCATTTTATTTATCGCTATTGCCTTATACATTTTCCCCAATATATTTTCTACTTCTTTTTACAGATCTCAGAAATTACTAGGTATATCGATAACCACACGTAGGTCCCAATGCACAGTTTCACATTTGCTCTTTAGCTACAATTTTAAAATTAATTTCACTGTTCTTTACAAAGATCTAATACCTACTGATGGTAGCTCTTCTGATGGTTACATATGTTGTAGGTAGAGCGAGACAAACATGAACGACATCTTGTTATCATGGGTAAGCGACAACAAACAGAACAATATCACTTTCGGTTTGCTTATGATATTCGCAGAGACTTCGGTTATTTGGTAAAGCTTGCAAGGATGTCGAAAAATAATAATTTAATATCCCATACGCCAACTTGTACGAGTAGATATTACGTAAAACAAATTTATTTTTAGAGATATGTAAAATGCACTTATATGTTAATTTCTGTTATATTGAAATCTCACTATATGCAAAATTAATTTTATTATTTATAGAAAGTTTGACAAATACATTTATTATACATTATTTTATTTAAATGATAAACATAAACCGAATATTTTGGAGCGGTGCTTTTCTATAGGTATTTGGTAATACATTTGTTAGGAGCATTCTGAAACTACATTTCCAAAGTTACGCCTATTGGATGTTAGGCACTACATAACACGGAAAAGGCGGTAAGGCTATAGAAAATCATGGTTTTTAAGAATGTAGTAAGTACCTTTGCAGTTGAATTATAAATTATAAAAAATACTTATCTATGATACGGGCGGCAATGACTACTTTAGACAGAGGCATGACTTTTGAAAGGACAATAATAGCAATACTATTATTTCATTGTCTTTAAAACTTTGTGCAATTTGTAGTTTAATTGGAATGTAAGACAGAAACAATTGACGTTTCTATGCATAATATATATACTATCAAAATAATTACAATGCAATTTTAAAAGTCTTATCAGCGCCATCAGCATCTCATTAAACGTCCCCAACGAGGGGCACGAGCCTACCCGTATAGGGTGCTCAGGCCTTAGTCATCTACGCGGGCCCAGTGCGGATTGTACGACTTCACACACAACCTTTGAATCTCTTCGCAGGCGTGCATGAAGGTTTCCTCACATCGAGATAGACCAAGAGCGTCGGATAACGTACATATAATTTCGAGAATTCGAAAACACCTTGGTACGAGGCGAGATTTGAACCTTAGCCCTACCGGAAGGAGGGCGACAGTTCACACCATTGTGCCACCGACGCTCTTCTTCTTCGAGTCTTATAAACTAACGTAATAATAGGTTTTATATGCAATGATATTCTGTATAATTATATATTGTTTATATGACGCTTAGTTTCCTCGAAAGTGATTTTGATATTATCTAACTTAGCTCAGAATAAACCTATAATTACTCAAGTAATCACAACTGTAGAAGGTTCAATAAGATAGATTTTTGTAGCTTTATACGATGACTACCTTAAACGTGGCGGTTAAATATTTATTTTAAGTTTGTACGGCCCGGGGATCGAACGTAGTAGCCGACGTCTTAACCATCATTATACCAAATGGGTCCTCAGAATATACACACAAACACATACGTCTACTAAATCCACATACATTTACACTAAGACATCAGACACATACACGCGTACCTTATAGGCAATTAAATAGTTATATTATGTGCTAATTAAAATTTGATAATCGATAAAATAAAACTTAATGTTTTCTCTTTTTTAGCATTTCTAGTTTGTATACATCGCAAAATGCATTTTTTCATATTGACACCAGAAATGAGTGTTTATTCCATCGTTGAATCAAAAATAAACGGATTAAACTGCGTGTAATAGCAAGTAGCAAATAAAATGGAGCGAGGGATACGACGAACGTGCCGTTGGCAAAATTAAAAGGGATTTGAGGTAAATTAAAAGGTGTTAGTCCAGCCGCAGAACAAGAACGTTATATGCCTTACATAGAGCAAAATACATAACGATTAGGCGTTAAGCTTCAGGAAATGCATGACTAAAAAAACTGTGTTTTATATTGCTACTATTGCTTGAAAAACTAACGATCATAATTATACTGGAATGAGAAGAATTTAGGTATTTGAACATCTTATGAGGTTTATTATTACTAAAATTCAATGCTAAGAGCCAAGCTGTATATCTATAGCCTCGCTATACCTATATATTATAAATATGATTGATCGCAACTTTGATGAAATTTAAAAATTTAATTTATATCTCATGAACCAAATGCATAAAAGCCAAATGAAAACAAAAGTGAATGCAGAAATACGATCTTATTATCTCCTTCTGTTTTGGTATTTAAATCTTATAAATCATCATCAGCTCATAGATTTTACCTACCTGCCTACCCGTATAGGTTGCAAGGTAGTAGGAAAACCACCGAGGGCACGAGCCTACCCGTATAGGGTCTTAGGCCTTAGTCATCTACGCGGGCCAGTGCGTATTGGACGACTCACACACAACCTTTGAATCTCTTCGCAGGCGTGCATGAAGGTTTCCTCACGATGTTTTCCTTTACCGTAAGAGCGTCGGATAACGTACATATAATTTCGAAAATTCGAAAACACCTTGGTACGTGTCGGGATTAGAACCTGCGCCCTTCCGATCGGAAGGCGACAGTCCACACCATTAAGCCACAGACGCAACCAATCTCAAGTCATAAAAATCCTATTCTCCAAAGTTGCAATTAATTGTATTTTTTACAGCAGGTAATATGTCAATAGCGTGGCGTCTTCGTTTATTATTTGTGAAGCTTTTCATAAATACAAATATAAAGTAAAACCTATAAGTCTATCTTGAATAAAGTAATCTGTGTGATTAAATTAATTAATTTACAGAACATTGCGCCTGTGGAGGTTTATCCATTCTAGATGTTACATTTATTCTCCAAAATCAAAACATTGTAACAACATTCACGGTATGACGTCACACTTCCACAGTCAAACATGAATTATTAAGTACACTCATCCCGGATTGTAAAGCAAAATTGAGTTGTCGTGAACCTGAGGTGAATTCTGTTCCGCAAAGTTTTTAAACAAGCTTTATTGGGAAGATGAAGTTATAGAATACAAATAAGATACTAAAATTAATGAAGCTAGTGTGCGATCTGTTTTTAATGTAAGCAAGCGACAAATGTGTGTTGAATAAAAATAAATATTTTACTATAGGAACTATAAGTAGTTGTTAAGCAAATAAACTGTGATATACCATAATAATTTGGATCTTTTTGGAGCATTAGGGCATACATACAATAAAAGACACACAACGATAAACAAAATATCAAGTTATATTTTGTAATGCACCTACTTTAGTATATTAGTAATTTAAAAATTACCACCTAGTATTATTAAAATTCACTAATAAACATTAATTAACTTTTATTATATTATTAACTTTTATCACCTTAATTAACTTCTGTATTTTGTTATAGTCATAAATCTCTACTATTAAAGGGCCCTGTCCCCAATATCTTTAAACAATATTACTTTGATGACACTACGCCATTTTTGTACCAGAAAAGGAGAAGTAATTGAGTGCCCCTGATCTTCAAATTAATGTCGAACTTATGTCTTTAATTTGTTGTTCATATTTTCCAATGGTATATACAACTACGTGAGGGCTATTAAGTCAAGCGTAATCGACGACTACAAGCGCATTCGTGTGCCTTGGGCCGTGACGTCATAGCTCATCAGTGACGCATATAACGCAGCGGGGTTTGACTGATGACTATACCTTTCTATTTGCCTGATTATATGATATCATCATACATGGTATACGAGTATCGTACTATAAAAACAAATACCACTTTTTAAAATCCTATTACAAGAATATGTCGCCTCAATAATAACAATAATTTTCGAGCACTCATGTTTGGACATTTTCGCTTGCAAATCGTATCGTTTTCGTAATAAAGTCCTGGACATTCTTGCAGTCCAGGAATTTTCATTATTACTTTTTCATAGTGTTTCTAACGAATATTGCATGCTAAGGTACATACCTATTAAGAATTATACACAAACCTCTCATTACAGTAAATTTGGTACATTCTGTGCCCACACGTTTCGAGCAGCAACTAGGATGTATATAATATTGATGAAACTTATGACTGTATTTGACTTTATCTTGTTTTGTAAACCTTAAGTAATAAATAAACATGATTGAGTCATTAATAAATTATATTAATATTAATAATTGACGAATCCAAAGTATCTGTAAGAAAAGTAAAGACATTTTACGTTTGGGTTTTCTGTTGGATAAAACATAACACATATAGTAGACAAGTATCATCATCATCAGCTTGTTATACGTCCCCACCGAGGTGCACGGACTTACCCGTATAGGGTGTATAGGCCTTAGTCATCAACGTAGTCGCGCGATGTTTCCCTTCAAAAAGGTTACGATGAACTAATTAATGTTCGATGTAATATAACAAGTGTCTCTTTGGTCAAGTCTACACTATCAACCATAATAAATGTATCTTGCATTACTTTGAGAGAAAGTCAAGGGTGATAATTTTTAACATAAGGTTTTTTTGGCGACCAGTGGGAGTTCAACTAATTGCGATAGGCATAAGTTCAGGAGTGGAAATTTTTTGGCTTATATTATAATGATATCAAATAAACCTATATAATGGGCACATGAATGAAAAATAAACGATGTTTGCTTTGTTATCTTGAAATATTTTTGTATTGCACCAACTTATTGGAGGGAAACAATGATGTAAAAGTATATATAGATTCGTGATATGCTCACAAAACAACCGAAAAAATAGCTCCGAATGCAGTGACAGCACACATACATATTTATTTCGAATGAGTGTACATTTGCCTACAACTGTATTCTCTTTTGCGGTTCGTTTTTGAGGCACAGTAGCGTATCTTCCTTACTTATACAGAATTTCACTAATATGTCATAAGATTCGTAAGTATCATAATTCGTGTAAAACGGCTGGAATCTATAACAAGCCTTACGTAACTACAAAGTCACTGGTCACTGATGGCTTTTACTTAAAATATTTTTAACCTTATTTTATGTTTTCTTAATGTTCAATACATTGAAAAAGTAAATTTCAATTAAAGTGGACAAAGATCACACTCATTGAAAATAATGTTTTTTCCTGATATGTTTCGTAAACAATGCATCTAACTTCATTGCAATATGAACACCCTGCCGACACACATCGAATATGAAATATTGAAGAGTACATATATAGAATACTTTAGCGTGTAAAGCATCCCTTAACTTTATATCCTATGTATGATGATGATGTAACCTAATGTTATATGGTTGATCATGCTCGGACAACGAACTTAGCTATCCTTCAACAAGGGCTACGCTTTTAGCTTGACTGAATTAAGTCAAAAGATCAAACAAACTCATATCAGCCTGCCCTAAAAATCCTTCTCAGATTCTTGTTGTTTACTTCATTAAAGAGCAGCCACAAAACGAAGGGCCTCTTTTAATAATAAATAACATGAAATGCTAACGAGCTTCCGTACAATCGTTCTACAAACGTGCTATCAATAAATCTAGGAATTCCCGTACCGGAACGTAAAGTAAGTTAAGGAATTTCGATTCCATCTAGTTATGTAAATTTACCGCAGGTGGTGTAATGTTCCTGGGCTCGATGTATTAGTTAGCATTGGATTCTATAAAGGCTATTTTATGGTTATTTTCGGTTTTCTGAAAAACGTGTCGTATCTCAAGAAAACTATGACTGCACTTTACTTCCAAATGTCAATAATTTTTATTATACAATTTCATTTTAAGCTTATATGTATTCATGTACCAACGTTAATATTACTTTCGTTTTTATGTTGTCGCTGTAGTCCAATTAAAGTTGATGATATTTCTCTCACATTCTGTGAGAGTGGCATTATAAAGTAAACCTATTATTAGCTGTCCTTTTTAAAATAATTTTCAATTGCATTGTGACGTTTCTTAATAATAGATATATAATATTTCTTTTTAGTTTTTGCTACTACGAATATTCAAAGGTTGGCTTTAGTAAGTTTATATCTTTATTATTTTAAAGTTAACAAGCTTCAAATCTTTAAATATTTTCAAAGTCATAACAATTAATCATAATAACACCATTATTAACAATATATAAAGAAACGGTGTTTTTATGTTTCTGTCAACTGTAGGTATGCAGTGGAGAGTCTGAAAAAATTGATGTAGTCCATTAGATTTATGTGGAAAAGTTGTCCACAATTCCAATTCATATTATTAACTAAAAATAAGTTCAATATATTTAAAGGAACAAAGGACATGCCATTTAAGGGAAACGCCCGGGCTTGATTTGTTATTGACCAAACATTTCGTAAATGAAACGATCCCTCTCAATATTGATGTTGATATAATAACGTCAGCTCGACAGAAAGTAAACGGGGGTTCAAAAAATAATACGTACTTAAAAAAATGATCCTTGGGGAGTCCCAAAATAAAGTAAGTGCGCTAAGATAACACATAATTTTTATTTTGTAGACAATATGATTCGTGATAGATATTATTTACTTTTCATGGTCAATTAAACATTAAAGTTTAATTAAACATTATTGCTGTGTTATTTCTATGTTATCATCACCATCAGCTCATTAAACGTCCCCACCGAGGGGCACGAGCCTACCGTATAGGGTGATTAGGCCTTAGTCGTCCACGCGGGCCCAGTGCGGATTGGACGACTTCACACACAACCTTCGAATCTCTTCGCAGCGTGCATGAAGGTTTCCTCACGATGTTTTCCTTCACCGTAAGAGCGTCGGATAACGTACATATATTTTTCGAAAATTCGAAAATACATTGGTACGTGTCGGGATTTGAACCTCAGCCCTCCCGGTAGGAAGGGGACAGTCCACACCACTGAGCCACCGACGCTCTATATCTTTTATATTCATGTATAACTGTACAGTATAATAATACAAACGGTAGAAGAATTAATGGCTATGGTTTTATTTTTTCGTCAAATCCTTACCTTGAAGAAGGTATTTTATTATTTTAAAAAAATAATAATATCGTAACATACTTGAATACCTTTATAAAAGCAATATCCTTTTTTACGAGTCAAAGCGTGACATACTAAGAAATGTTATGGTATATTATGTCTTACTGCGTCTGTTGTTGCATATTATAAAGGCATTTTATGTTATGAAGCTACTTTGAAAACACGTATAATACACAGCTGAACGTATCTAAACATTCTAAAATATTATATTGCGGTTCCTTTTCATACTTTTGGGTTACATAAGCTTCATTGCAAAAGCAAATGACTATTTATCCTAAATGAATAGTATTAAAGGAGATCTTATCTAAAGGTGAAGCCAAACTTTATAAGATGTTTTATGATGATTAACTCCGCATTGAGCACGCTATGAGTGTCGGTGGCTTAGTGGTGTGGACTCTTGTCTTACTAATTACCTAAGTGTTTTTGATTTTTTAAATTATATGTATGTTTATTCAACGCCTTTACGGCCATGGAAAACATCATGAGGAAACTTGCGCATGCCTGCAAAGAAATCAAAAGGTTGTGTGTGAAGTCGCTCAAACCGCACTGGGCCCGCATGGACGAATAAGGCCTAATCACCCTATATGGGTAGCTCGTGCCCCTCGGTGGGGACGTTTATGAGCTTTTGATTAACTACGCGTTGCACTACTTCGACCTTCTTTGATATACATATTTAAAAAATAGTTCAATAATAACACATGATAGAATAGAAAACACAGTTTACCTTATTGATATTGCCGTTCCTAATACACACAACCCTATGATTACACATACCGAAAAATTTGCTAAGTATACTGATCTTGCTATTGCACTCAGAACACAATGGCGTGTGGAAGCCGTAAAACAGTCCCTATTTAATAATAGGGAATAGAGTTAATGTTCAGAAGTTAGAAAGTTAGAAACCAACAATTCTGCAAGTATTTAGAATCGTCGCTTTTTGAAGCGAAGAAATGTAAACGGATGGATTTGTAGTGTTTCGACGACTTATGCAGCGATTTAGGGACGATGCCTCGCTGCATAAGTCTCGAAACACTACAAATCCATCCGTTTACATTTCTTCCGCTTCAAAAAGCGACGATTCTAAATACTTGCAGAATTGTTGGTTTCTAACTTTCTAACTTCTGAACATTAACTCTACTTACGTCATGGCCACAAGCCCGCGCAAGGGAAAATACCCCAGAAATGATGAGACATATATCAATATGTAAGAATCATAATAATAATAAGTGCGTAGGGACGTGACGACCCCAATGCCTGATGGTGGTATATATGCTAGTATCATCGGTGCAGTTAGTCTCCGTCGGGCAGCTTGTGGCGAGCTGATGGTATGTGGCGTGAACCTTGCTCGCGTGCTCCGGGGAACTCTTTGGTCTTCACCTTCGTCTCGCCGCCGGTGGACGAAGTAGTCTCCATGAAGACCAGATGTTTGACTTCCGCTTACTTTCATTAGCCGTCGGGAGTGAGTCGCTAGAGCTATATGCTCGAGAGTGGAAGTATATAATGGAGTAATACACAAAGCGAAGAGACCCGCTCCTAGTTACGTGCGTAGTTACTCGCGATGGTGAAATTGGCGCCGCACCTCTAGACACCTTTAGCCGTCAGCGCTCATGTTGCCCCCTGTCGCCCCACTACAGGTGATCATTTAGGGAGTTCATGCAGCCACAGCGGCCGCTATTTTATTTCGAGACACGTTTAATGGCAGGTGTCATAGTCTCTCTCATAGCCCAGATTTTCAGTTCACTGCCACCAAATTTTATAGCCTAGTATCGTCGTTTCCATTATATTTGCAAAAGTCTTTACACCTGGCGTAGGCCATCATGGGTTGTATCATATTACCATTTTCGGCCCGAGAATCTTGAAGTTAATAAAAATATTTATCTTATAAATTTTTGGCTCAATAGTGTGGACTGTATGTTTGTGGACTGGTGCCCTCCTACCGGGAGGGCTGAGGTTCAAATCCCACCCCGCACCAATGTGTTTTCAAATTTTCGAAAATATATGTACGTTATCCGACGCTCTTACAGTGTAGGAAAACATCGGAAACCTTCATGCACGCCTGTGAAGAGATTCAAAGGTTGTGTGTGAAGTCGTCCAAACCGCACTGGGCCCGCGTGGACGACTAAGGCTAATCACCTATACGGGTAGCTCGTGCCCTCGGTGGGAACTTTAAATAAGCGGATGATGATACAATGTTGTGATTATTGAATTGAGTACTATTTTAAATAATGAAAAAGGTCTCAATGAAGGAGTGCACGAACGAAGGCAAGATAATCTAGTGTATTCGATCACGCCATGGGCCTTGTGTAAGCAATTTTAGATAATCTCCGTTCCAAGCTAAACTTATTTACAAACAATTTAGCCAGCTATTACAGTAGCTTCGGATATAAATGGTGTACATTACCCTCACACGCAACATTGCAACTGCATTATTAACTTTATGTTATGTGTATTAAAAGTCAATTTCAACCAATAAAGGCAACAACAATAACTTGCTTAATTCGATCATCAAGAGGTGGTTATTCTAGCTTATTACGTGAGGTGTTATGATTGTTCCATTTAGTTGTTAATATGAGCCATCGATACGAATATTGCATTAGGTGACTTAATCCATACTAATATTATAAATCTGAAAGTATCTCTGTCTGTCTGTTTGTTACGCTTTCACAGTTAAACTGCTGAACGGATTTTTTGAAACTTAGTATGTTATAGTAGGTAACCTGGAATAGGTTTAGGCTACTTTTGTCCCGTTTTCACCCCCACTTCCCTAAAATGGGGGTAGGAAGTTTGTATGGAACATTCCAATTTTTGCAGTACGACGCTGGAATTTGGTATGCGGACTATTTGTCAGAATCGAAAATATATGCATATTTTTTTTCAAAAATCCACCCCCAAACCCTTCAAATAGGGGAGGAAGTATATTTCCGATTTTCCCAGTTTTAACGTAGATTTTATTGAAACTTGGTATGTTGATAGAAGTAACCTAGAATAGTTTAAGGCTACTTTTTGTCCCTTTTCACCCCCACTTCCCAAAATGGGTTGGAAGTTTGTATGGAACATTCCGCAATTTTTTAGTACGACGCTGAAATTTGGTATGCGGACTATTTTTACAAAAAACGAAAAATATGACAATTTTTTTTTTTCAAAATTCCACCCCAAGCCCTTCAAATAGGGGGAAGTATCATATCACCCACCACAATTAATATTGAAAATGCAAAATTAGAATACGTAACTAATGCTCGTAATCTCGGTGTCCTTATGGATAGTAATTTGAAATTCCACGAACATGTTATAAAAGTCGTCAATAGCTGCTTCTACAGACTCAAGGTACTGTATAGAATACGTGATTGTTTGGACATAGGTACAAGAATAAAGCTTTGTGAAAGTCTAGTTTATCAAAGTTAAACTATGCTGATACATAAATTGGGAGTGTATTTATGGTTACACAAAAAAATTATTCAGCGTGTTCAGAATGCATGTGCTCGCTTTTGTTATAACATTCCTCGTAGAACACACGTTACTCCATTTCTTAATCAAGGAAACCTACTTAACGAGTCTAACGGAACTACATTTTTCCGCTTGTTATTCGGTATAATAAAGACTAAGTCTCCATCGTACTTATACGAGAATCTTCAATTTTCTGCTCGCCCAATTAGACATGCATTTTGTTGCTTAATCAGAGACATACCACAGCGGCGTTTCGTGGTAGCTTTCGCTACTCTGCCACGAGATGTTGGAACAATATCCCACCACTTTAAACAATGTCGGACTGTGGAAGCTTAAGGTAACTACAGAAGGTATCTCCTTAGTCACAGATTGAGCAATCTTAAAATGATCTGCTATGTCAAATGTATAGTTTAATAATTTACTGCAATATATATTCTACATTTTTGTATGTATATGTATGTAATATTGTTGTATGTGTACGTGCATATGTATGTGTTTATGTGTATGTATGTATATTGTGTATGTATTAAATATATATAAGCTTATTTATTTCTAATTGTGAATAAATTAAATATGTGTTGCTCTGTAAACAAAGTTTTTTTAATTTTTTAACAAATTTACATACAATTTAAACACTGAACAAACTATATGCCAAATACTCACCTGTAACAAAGAAACGACATATAAAGTTCACAATTTATCTTTATAATTACTTAAATGTTCTTTAAACGATTTCCTTGTAATTCAATTCAATCTCATTTTACTTGACCAAAAACTAAAGAACAGATTAAATAAGCTGGCTGTTTATGGTACACTACACGTTTAAGAATCGGACAAAACACTAACATAAATTACTGCCNTTCAAAATTTTAAGATCGGTGGGGATTCCTATGTATGTGATAAAGATTTTTTTCAGAAATTTATCCAAAACATTTAAATTGATATATAAATATGTTTTTATCGGAAATGGACTACTAAACATTTTTAAGTTGTGGGGGGAGGGGGATCCATGTTGGAGTATTAATCTGCTGAGGTGTGCACTGGCCGTTTTAGGTTTATATGAAAATGTTTAGCTGTCATATGTCATGTTTTTATATTGTTTCTTCAACAAAATGAATACATATTTTTCCCATGTAAACTTGTGTTCTTCATCAATCCTATGATAAATATTTATACATATATTTTTTCGGAAATTGACCCTAAGACCTTTAAAATTAGGAATCCTTTGTATATTGATATATAAATATGTTAATTTTTTTCAGGAATGGAATCCAAAACCTTTTAAAATTGGAGGGGGGAATCCTATGTATAGTGATGTAAATATTGATACATATATATAACCCAAAACCTTTTACATTGGGGGGAGGAGGGGATCCTTTGTATAGTGATATATATATAAATAAATGTATATTCATATATATTTTCAGAAATTTAATCCAAAACATTTAAAGTTGGGCGGAGGAATCCAATGTATAGTGTTATATATAAATATGTATATATATATCAAAACCTTTAAAGTTGGGGGGAATGGGGAATCCTAAGTATAGTGATATAAATATATATATACTTGCAGGTACTTACTATATCATGAGGCACAACAATATTGTACATTATTGGACCCTCCTCAAAAAGCACAAAATGGAAACAACTAATCTGTGGTGGAAATAACACTTAACAATGCCACTAGTGAAAGAGAATGAGACGGCGAAAATATTATGGGAGATGCCAGTTCAGACAGATATCACAGTGGGACATAATAGACCTGACATTATATACATAAATAAAGTAGAAAACAAAACATATTTAATTGATATAACGGTACCCTCAGACTACAATATCGGCCCAAAGAAAATAGAAAAGTTAAGTAAATATCATCTTTTAAAATCAGAAATTACACGTTTATGGATAACAAATGCAGAAGTAGTGCCAATAGTATTAGGAGTCACAGGAGTTGTAGCAAAAAGTCTTCATCGATATTGTAAAGTCAAATATAAACATACATATTTTGCAAAATCAGGTAGCCATCCACTCAACCACAATTGTCAGGAAAGTTTGAGGGGACACAGTTTTTGTAAATGGGGAACCCGAATATCCTCTTCCCTGAGGGGAGGGGATCCTTTTTTGGAAATGGACTCCAAAACCTTTAAACTTGGGCGGGGGATTCCTATGCAGAGTGATATATATATATATATTTGCCGCGGGCAAAAGCTATTATTACATTTATAAATCTTGTAGATTTCATAAATTCTAGTACAATGGATAAATATATTACCCACACCTTGAAAATTTAAGTTAAAAAATCTTGAAAATTTAATACAGTACAATAAAATAATGGATAAAACAGGCAGCTAGAACTTTTATGTTCCTTGATTCTAGGTACGTACATAGGAGAAAATATATTCTCCTCCCAATGGAATAAGAAGAACACGTAGTTAGTACCAGTGAGTAACGTAAAGAAACAATTTAACTTAAAAATTTTAACGCAAAGAACTTTGTTACCTAAAATCACACAAAATGTTATACGTTTCATATTTACGTGGCATTCCATCGGACCATAAAACAAAAGTACAAAGTTGACATTTAATCTAAATAATAGACTTCTCGTGAACGACCAATGCCGTGACCTTTTAATAAATAAATAAATGTAAATAAAAGCAGCCGAGTTGCCTTTTTTAACCCTCGACGCAAAAAGAGGGGTGTTATAAGTTTGACGTGTCTGTCTGTCTGTCTGTGGAATCATAACTCCCGAACGCATGCAGTGATTTCAATTTAGTTTTTTTTTGTATTAAAGGTGACTTATGTGCGAGTGTTTTTAGACATGTTTGATGAAAATCGGTTGAGCCGTTTAAAAGTTGTGAGGAGTGAAAGTGGGGAGAGTAACCGAATGACTGAAAATATACTTGGAATCAGTAACAATGTGACCTTTAGCCTATTCATAGTAAGAAAAACTAGTAATTAATTAGTAAAATAGCGAACGAGCTTGACCTTAAATTGTAGTAAGTAAATTATAATATACTAAAATCTAACTTAACTAACCTACCTATAAAAAGTATGAAATTAAAATTTTAAAAACCCCTACGCAAGAACTTAAGTAATTTCCCTTTAAAAAGTACAAAATTATAAAAGAAACTCAATGTTAAAGTACCTAAGAATCTATTAATAATTCTAAAAAAAACCTCGCTTTGGGGACTGAACTTGATATGAAAAATATCGTAGATTAGAAAGAAATAATTAGGAGAGGTCCCCCAACGCGACGTTTTTTTTTTTAGAATTATAAATAGATTCTTAGGTACTTTAACATTAAGTTTCTTTTATTATTTTATACTTTTTAAAGGGAAATTACTTAAGTTCTTACGTCGAGGGTTTTTTAAATTTTTAATTTAATTTTTATTTGAATTTTGATATAATCTTTTCATCCGAACAATGTATCTCATTGCCCGAGATTACTTTTGTAATTTAAAGTTGTAAATTTGAACAATGATAATTACATATTTATTCTAAGAGGAATAGCCTAAGCACAAAATTTAATTAATATACTTTACACATTTTGAAATTATATAATACGAAATATAGGTTCTTATTTGATTCAATGTTTTGAAAAGTACCAGGAGAACATAAATAGTTAAAAAGCTTATTCTTGTTCTTAGCGTATCGATGGAATACCCGATAATTTCAAAATTAGTTACAGGATCATCATTTCGAAATACAGAAGTGAAAACACTCCTATTCTACTGCAGTGGTACCTAGACTACTAATCACTATTCGTATTAGGTCAAACTCCTACATTTTTATACAGCTGTTTTCAACAAAGAATTATTTCAAATAGTATTATCCGTTTTTTCAATATTATGAATGTTGAAATTAGTTTCCAAGCTATTCTCATGCCAGCTAAGATCCGCTAAGCGAAGCGTTATTGGAGCCACGTCAAGTTGAAAAATTTCAATTTTAAATGAACTGAATTTTCTGGACTTGAAATAATACAGCGCAAATCTACATTGATTTCAGGTAGCCATATGATTTAAAGAGCTTTTGATTATTTTTACCTGTCATCTCATAGAAACAAATGGGTTTTAAATATAATGCGCAATATTCGTATTATTCATAAATCTAAATCAAAGTGTGGTAAACGTCGGATGCAGTAGAATTTTTATTAGGTACTATCATAATTACTTTCATTTTAAGTTTAAAAAAAAACGAATTTGGATTACCTAGGAATTTGGATATTTAAAAATTAATTATATTTATTAAAATGATTGAAAATTTTGCTGAGTTATTATTGTGTGTGTTTTTCGTGTATTTTGACTATAATGACGACCTAAATAATGTCCACTGCTAGACTAAAGGCTCTCTTAATAGCAGTCATAATTGGATTTACTTTACTGAGTGAGTCCGAAGAAGAAACTATATTTATATTTTACCAGAAGATTATATAAGTGCAAATGTACCTCCGGTACATAAAACTTGTGAAATACTAATACACAGCATAAAACGATAACATCTTTAGTTCCATATATGTTTTTATACAATTTCCTTTGTTCATCCGGCTAGTAAACTGACACGGGCAATTTATTCGCGAGCTGCATTTATTCTTTCGGCTATTCAAACGTAATAACCACGGGACAGTTTGATTTGATTTAGTCATTTTAGATTTTAAAAAGACAAGTACTGGGAACTGGTTTGTTTAAAATCAGTTTTTTGTACACGTAATAGAATTTGTCAAGTGAAAGACCTGGAGGCTTACCACCATCTCATAATGTTACTTCGTATTTTCATTTACAAAAATGCTGACATATCATTATAGTTAATACTGTTTTTAGAGATGGCGATAACCCTCGGGTCTTGAGACACAATTTTTCATTTTAAAATAACAAGCAAAACATAATGTGTATGCATAGTTACAAAATGAGGCACGGTTATTGAAATGAAAAGTAAACATAAAATGTACAAGCAATAATTAGCGATCGTGCGAAGTACGAGTGGAAAATCACAACAAACAATGGATGATTTTTTGGTTTACGCGCGTGCTACGTACCAAAGTCTTTTCGAATTTTTGAAACTATAATATGTACGATATCCGATGCTCTTACGGTGAAGAAAAACGTCACAGGGGAAACCTGCGCACGCCTGCGAAGAGTATGTAAGGTTGTATGTCATGTCAGCCAATCCGCGCTGAGCCTGCGTTGACAACTAAGGCCTACACACCTGGGTACGGGTAGGCTCTTACCCCGCAGTGGGGATAATATCATTTCCTTAAAGAGCAATTTTCATAATATGTTTAATATATCGCATATAATGTATATATATTTTTTTTTTGACAAAGAAACTATTCCATAAATTAATTAGATTACATTAAGCCGGAAAAGTTTCCAATTTACAGTAGCATTTTAAAGCGTCATAATTGTTCGTTATCGTACGTTATATAAAATAAATTAGTGGAATTGAGGTCCAGTTAATTTATTAATGTTATTAACAAAGCATTGAATTACAATTTTAATTATGTTTGTCCACGATGACATTTCATCAACATAGCTGCGAATTTTTTCAAATTTCTCTCCTTATTCAGAACGTCCTCCACATTTTAAAGCTTATTTATCTGAGTTTGTCAAACTGGCAACTTAAGGCGCGGGGTTCTTAAACGGCATTCCTGTAATGCTTTCATCACGGGCCCGCCGGAGTGATACATCATTGGCATGCCTTTGAAGACAGCTGGGAATTTCCACCATCCTACCTTGGTCATAAATTGGATTTCTGTTATTTCCATGTCACTGTGCACTGTGCAGTGACCAGAAATAGTACTGCATAAATGCAACTGGTAGAAAAACTTCATCTGGTAGCTTAGAGTGAGAAATCTGAACTCTTATGTCATTAAAATAAATTTAAACGTGTTAAATGTATATATACTGAATGTAATCCACTGATAAGATGACGAAACAGGACCAAGTTCGAATAATTCATTAGCAAAGGCTTTGTAATATACACGATTGATAATCCAGAATGAGGGCACACCCCTACATTCACCAAAGAATTAACCACATACGAGAAAGGGGTCGTTTACGATTGTAACTGCTTATCAAAATTGATATTACAATTACTGTAAGTATTAATGTATTACTGATGAAATGTTAATTATCCCTAAACGTCGCCAAGTTTCAACTAAAAATGGCCGCTGTAATCTGTTTATGAAACTGCTCTATACGATTGTGCGGTACCATTCGGTGAGCCGTTGTGATGTGATACCGCTGGATTGAAATGAACGTGTCATGATGCGGTCATCATTGCTATGTACCGAAATTGAAAGCCGCATATTACCGAGCCAATGACAAAGCAAACCCAAGTTTAATTTTTATATGGAGCTCTGAAATAAAAAACGAATTACGTTGGATAACCCAATTTAGCTGAAAATATTTCAATTACTTAACGCTATTTTTAGGGTATTGTTACGGAACACATAAAATTGATTTTATGAATTCATTCTTATTACCTCCGTACCTAAACGTTATTTTAGGTAATTGCAATTTTGTCATCACACTCGAATCTAATTGCAATTTGTTGATTACCAATATACATTATTATTATAGTGCTACGTGTGATCTTCCGTCTCAGCACATTTACGGCAAGTATGTGATTTTTTAATACTATTTTTTCCATTCAATCAAAAGGTAAAATATCTTTGGCAATTCTTTTGTCTTCTACATATTTTGTGACTTTTTAAGTCAATTTAATATAGCTCGCACTTGGCCTTGTTATAACTGTGCTGGTTAAAATAATATAACGGGACATCGTGGTACAATTGCAGATGTAAATGTAATTAAATTCACTATAAAAACCATTAATTGTTCATGAGTGATTATTTTAAGTGTTGGTCAAACACTATTGAATGCTTCATAGGTAGGTACTTTATACGTTAAAGTTTAATTTAATACTGATTATATACATCACGCAAATTGTGGTCAGATGACAATGTGTTGCTGAGGTTAGTGAAAACCGTAGGCAATGTATTCATTCATTTTTAACTTTTAATACGAAATAGCGGGTTTAATTTTTGGAATTGAAACATCATAGTACTGAAATATATGAATCTATATCATTAATATATATTATTATATAACACTTTTTACTATGCATTAGATTTAGACCATACGTCAAGAGGACTCACTTCTTCGGAAACGAATCATGGCACTTATGTAGGACAACCGAATGACATCTTTTTTGCATTCTTACATTGGATGGGCTGGCTTTACTTCATCCGTAAGCTGCAAGTTAAAAAATATTGGCAGTGTGCTTTACAGAGTGCCCAGTTGCTTTTTTTTACTAAAACCTCTGGGGCAAGCATATTACAGTCAACTGATGACGCTCTGAATTCTCTCTTGATGTAGTTGTTGATGTAGTAAGAGCGTCGGTGGCTCAGTGGTGTGGACTGTCGCCTTCCTACCGGGAGGGCTGAGGTTCAAATCCCGACACGTACTAATGTATTTTCGAATTTTCGGAAAATATATGTACGTTATCCGACGCTTTACGGTGAAGGAAAACATCGTGAGGAAACCTTCATGCACGCCTGCGAAGAGATTCGAAGGTTGTGTGTGAAGTCGTCCAATCCGCACTGGGCCCGCGTGGACGACTAAGGCCTAATCACCCTGTACGGGTAGGCTCGTGCCCCTCGGTGGGGACGTTTAATGAGCTGATGATGAAATGTTGATGTAGTTTAAATTTCTCCACCGCCTACTCATTAACATCTTTCAAGAACTTGGTTTATGTTTGTTTTCCGCTTTTACTTCCCGAATCATCCATTTTAATCAAGCAAAACATTCAGTGGCTTTCCTTAGTCTGGGAGACTTCTTCCTAAGTTCCGAACTTTACCTTCTTACACATGTGTCATTTATTCAGTACAATAAAATTATATAATGACAAGAAACGTCTACCGAAGATATGGGTGACCTCGCACATGATTACCACAGGAATCCACGTGAACGCTTTTTGTTGTTTATTTTTATTGCTGGGACCGAATTCACGCCCGAATAAATGCGGAACCCACGGGAGGTTAATTAAGCTCTTGCCTTTTACGGCCCCCACGGCTGTGGCACGGCCTAATAAGAATTAGGGGTTAGAAAATTCACCTATTGAATTGCTCCTATATGATTGACAGACATATCTCCCATATATATTGATGAACATCTGTCTACCTCGACGAAGAAGCTTTTCTACGAAGCCCGCGTCTTCGCTAAGAAAAATGGCTATAACTTCTGTTGGACGTCGAACGCCAAAGTGTTTCTCCGTAAGGAACAGGGCGGTAAGCAGATTTACATTCAATCAGGACAATGCCTGCGTGAGCTAGAGAGTGGACAATGACTATCTTATAATTCCTATGTGCTATCAGGCATCTTTTTCTTGCGGTATTTATTGAGTAGTAGTAGTATTAGTATAGTATCAGCAGCCTCTTTTATATTGCAGTATTACGCTATTTGTAAAATCAATCAACAAAAATGTTTTATTTTGCATTTGTTAATGAGTAGTAGCAGTGGTATGTTACCCTGTCTGACACAGCAATATGACACTGTTTGTATAATCAACCAACTAAAAAAATCACTGCATTTATTAAGTAAAAGTAATAATACAATATCTACATCCTATTTGATACGTCATTATGGCACTGTATTCAAAAATAATCAATTAATATGTTCATTGTTTATAGTTAGTAGTAATAATAGTCTAATATCTGCGAGCTGTTTAATGCAGCAATGTGGCACTGTTTGTAAATTATATCAATTTAAATATTTACATAAAACATACACCACACACACGAACACTTACTTATCACCTATCACACCACATACATGTGCATTTTATATTATACTAAGGAGCATAAACACCAATATGTATCCCGAATATTCTAATAACTACCTACCATATATAAAAGCTCAGTATTGCTACATAGAACTACCTTATAATCATTTGTTATCAGTTATATATATAGTATATGTCCATTATAAAATCACTTGTAAAATTAAAACTAAAATAACTTATAATAGCAAACCTAGTCAAACAAAAGATGCAAAAGAAGAGGAGGATAATTGTCCACAGAGCTTGATTTAGACACTGTAACCAATGAACTAGATTCATTTCATATTGCTAACTCCCTCAAATGCCAACCTCATCAATGTCTACAAATATTAGGTAACCCTAATAAATACCTTAAAATTATACATATGAATATAAGAAGCGTAAACAAAAATATTGATCAATTTATAGCTTTGCTTAGTAGTATAGGACTAGACCTCGATATCTTGATTCTAAGTGAGTGTTGGCTTAGGAACCTGGATAAAGTGCCGCAGCTTAATGGATATACCTCATTTCATACCTGTAATAACAAACTTCAAAATGATGGAGTAGTGATGTTCGTAAAGCAGGGTTTGAGGATTGCCGTGTGGGAGCCAAGCTTTCAGGACGGTAACTGCTTGGTTTGTACTGTAGATGACAGGTCTGCTTTTATAGGAATCTACCGGTCGCCATCATATTCTAATATAGACAATTTTGTATCCAGCTTGAATGACCTTGTACTCAACATTCTTAACAAATTTGATAACATTGCAGTATTGGGGGATATAAACATCGATATAAAGACCCGTAACACTGATAGATGTTCTGATCAATACCTAACCTTTATAGCGTCGCTTGGCCTGTTTCCAGCCCACACGCATCCAACACGTTTCAATAACTGTTTAGACCATGTTCTTGTAAAGACAAAAATGCCTTGCAAAGTGCTGGTCTTAGACTCAATGATAACCGATCATTTTCCGGTTATGTTTTGCCTTGAAAGTAGATCGCATGCTAATCTTAGACCACTCAGAACAATTGTCAGGACCGATTACGCATCAGTTGTACAAACTCTCGATGGTGCGGACTTTTCATCTGTCATGTGTACCCGTAATGCAGACACGGCGGCTGATAGGCTGGTAGCCATCATAACCAATACGATAAACGCTCATACAAAAAGTTTTGTAACCAGTGGTAAGAAAACAATTCTAAAGCCGTGGATCACCCCAGGTTTGCTCCGTTGTATGCGAAACCGGGATAACATTCATAATAAGCTACGTCACGACCCGGAAAATGAAATGCTCGAGGTAACTTATAAGAGGTACCGCAATTATTTGAATAACCTTCTCCATAAATTGAAGCGCGAATATCAAAGAGCTGAATTTGATAAGGCAAAAAATAACCCCAAAGCTATGTGGAAAATGGTAAAAAATGTAACTAACTCGACCTACAATACAGAACATCCGCGTGAACTCCTAGGTAAACATTTGGATCCCCGAGTAGCTTTAAATTCCGTCAATGAATATTTCGTTAACATTGCGAAAGATCTGGCTGCTAAAATGGCTCCCTCAGCAACAACTACCCCATCAGAACCCTTTGTACAAACAAGCTCCTTAGTGCTGGTCGAGACGGACCCCGAAGAAGTGGAACGCATTATTTGTAGTTTGCGAAACGATTGCTCCCCAGGATGGGATAAAATCTCTGCTGCAGTTGTGAAAGCCTCCCGAACTGTCCTAATACCACCTATCACCCACATGTGTAATCTGTCGATTGCCTCCGGTGTCTTCCCGAAGGTACTCAAGAGAGCCATTGTTACCCCAATATTTAAGAACGGTGACAGAGGTGAAGTGTCTAGTTATAGGCCGATTTCGGTCCTGCCAGTTTTGTCGAAGGTTTTGGAGAGAATACTAAATAATGCCCTCGTCAAGTTTGTCAATAAATATAATTTGATATCAAATAACCAGTTCGGGTTTAGATCTGGAATCTCGACTGAAGATGCTGTCGCTAGTATAACAGATGAGTTAGTAGATAAACTTGACCGTAAGAAAAAATGTTTTGGTGTGTTCCTTGATCTTTCCAAAGCCTTCGATACGGTCTCAATACCTACCTTGATAAATAAACTGGAGCATCATGGTATTCGCGGCAATGAGCTGAAAATTTTTATTAGCTACCTTCGGAATAGAGAACAATGCGTTAAGATTGGCCCATACCTGAGTGATATACATACCATCAACTACGGCATTCCCCAGGGTAGTATATTGGGGCCCACCCTCTTTCAGCTATATGTTAACGATCTTTGCCAACTTCAAATATCTAATTGTAGTATATTTGCATACGCAGATGATACTGCTCTTCTAGTATACGGTAATGACTGGAGAAGTGCTAGACAAAACACTCAAGAAGCTCTAAAAATTGTAATGAATTGGCTCTCAGCAAATCTCCTCACCTTGAATTTGGATAAGACGCAATAGTTCCACATCCATCCGCTATCAACGATCTCATTTGTCATGCCATACCTGTATTTCACCATCAACAACATGTGGCTCACCCTCTAAACATTACTAGCAGTGTCAGATACCTTGGTGTAATTATTGATTCCAAATTAAAATGGCATCCCCCAAATAGAAGCACTCAAGAACAGGGTGCGTAAACTTATTTATATTTTTAAACACACGGCATTGGTTACAAAGATACGGTCAGAGTGATATATATTGCCTTATGCAATATCACATGTCTTACTGTATTCCGATTTGGGAGGGGCTGGTAGTATGTTATGCTGTAACCTTAGAACGACACAGAACTATTCTAAAGATAATGACTTTTAAACATATCGGTACCCACCAACTCACTAGTACCTAGAGTGCCAGGTCTTACACGGTTTCCATACTACTCGAAGCACTTTGCGAAGACACGCCGCGCTCCCTCTAAGACTGAACATCCTCAGCCACCGTCGAGCCTCGACCCACGTATGTCCTACAATAAAATGTCGAACTGCTTTTGCAAAGCGTCAGTATGCGCCCTGTCCCCCGTTCTATATACAGATACTAGACTTACATATATATACTCATAATAGTTTTGAGGTCAAAAAGAAACTACGTATAATCTAATTGGTATGGCATATTTGGATACCGAAAATCTCCTTAAATAATAGACAATGTTATGGCTCATACCAATCAAACTTCATAAACGCTAACATGACAAACATACATACGCATACATAAATACACACAAACACAAACACGCACACACACACACACACACACGCACACGCACACACACACACACACACACACACACACACACACACACACACCACACAGTGATACGCACAAACGCACACTAACACATACACACAACTTTTTATTTTTTTACAAGTGTTCATTTTTGTCATAACGTTAGTATCATCATATATGGTTGCATTTAATACAACTTACATATACAATCTGTAAAAATATCGAGGAATCACTGATATGGGAAATACAGTTTTTACTAGTTTCCATGTCAGGGACTCACCCTTTGAATCAGCATTGTAATATAAACCCCGAACAATGTTTTGCATACTGCTTGTAAAGATATCACTGTTGGGTTATGAATAAATGATTTATTATTATTATTATTATTATGATGGTTGAAAGAAATGATAGAACCTTTCATTCACTGTACCTTTACACCCGGTATTTTACTAGCTACAGTGCCCTCATTCCGAAATACAGAAGTGCAAAACTATTCTTATATTTTGACGACCCATTTGGTGTTGCGGTAGAGAGGTCGGCCGCAACACCAAGGGTTCCGGGTTCGATCCCCGGGCAGTACAAACATTTGTGTGCATGAACATGTCTGTTTGTAATGGTCTGGGTGTTTTCTATGTATAATATGTATATATGTATTTACAAAAAAAAATTATATATGTATGTTTATCCGTTGTTTAGTACCCATAATACAGGCTTAACGCTTAACTTGGGGCTAGATGGCGCTGTGTGAATGTCAGTGGATATTTATTTATTTATTTATTCATTTTACGGGATGATATCTGGCACTGTAGTAATACCTAACTAGGACGTTTAGTACTGAGTCAGGTAGGAAATGTTCTGCTACAATTACTTTATTGTGAAAGTTGAGTTCACTGACCCTAATTCCAATCTACATAAAACTGTATCATAGATATGTCTATCACATTAGTACATTAGAAATATCAAAAATTAAATGATATATACATTCCAGATGTTTCATTGGATTTGGTTCAATATTATCTGCGGCAAGTTAACCCATTACACAAATAAAATTGAATGATTTGTTTCTGCAAATTTATTATTATAAAGTAGTAAATCATTATTCTATTTTATTTAATGTATTTTCGTACTTTTAGACGGTAAAAAACAACTAAATTAGGAGCTAAGATGTTTGTACGAAAAAGAATACAACCCTACACCACTCCCCTTAAATTCGTTTTTTATTGAAATATTGAAATAGTAAACATTTGTTTAAAGCTTTGTTTCTGTGACGTAGTACCCCAAAGACTTGTAGTAAGAAGAACGTTTTCAGATCGCAAATAATCAATTAATTTCACTAACATTTAGGGGAGCTAGTGCAATTTATTGATAACGGTAGCTAACCACTATCTGCATTTTGTCTAACATGCTTACTTTTAATTAACATCCCGGGACTTTTTTTTTATTTTCGCAATAATATCAACGTTTGGTAGAGGAATTAAAGACAGCAGTACCTAAAAAGTTTAGGAATAATGAGAGTGTCCTGCAGTCTTGGTCGCTGATTGTTACGTTTTTCACGGCACCAGCGGAGAGACAGAGGTGGGGTAAGGAGTGGGCGACGGGGCCTACCGCCTGCAACTTCGCGGTCCAATGGACCTTGCTCCTTAAGAACCGCAAACGCAAATATAGATATAATAACTTTTCTATATTATATAGCATTATATAAAAAAAAACATGTATATATCTATATTGTATGTATAATTACCTGTTAGTTAGATTAGTATTGCCAGATACATTCGTTATTTATAGAAAATAATTACGATTAAAAGTTTGCATATTTATTTTCAATAAATTTCGCAAGAAATTATATCTTTTGCGTGATCCATCAGGGGCCTCGCAAAATATATTTTGACGAAATCAAATTTCAGTATCGCTCCACCACTGCGGAAAGAGCAGGGGTGTTAACAATAATATTATTAACTGCGGTCGTCACTCGTCGGGCACTATTTATAACTAATTATTTAAGGCATTTTGTTTTTTCATTACTTAAAAATACTATGATTACTTGGGTGCCCTTTCATAACGAGGATATTTTTATCTTCCGATAAATAAACTGTCAGAAGAACAAAGCTATCCCCGTAAAAGATATTTCTGTTAGTGAGGTGGGCTTATTGTATTTTTAAACGGTTTCCTTATCACGTCTGTTATCTGACAGATGTTTTAGCCCAAGGTGCCTTCAGAGATGAAAAGGGTTAAAGTTGAACTTAATTATTAAGATACGTAATGGGGGGTTTTTATTACAGGTAATATTTTCATCATGATAGAATAATAATGTTTTCATTTGAGGTGGTTAGCAAGAAAGTCAAATGTTTTGTTGTTTTATATATAACTAATGAAGCAAGTATGATATATGGATTTGATTGGCGGCAAAGATCGCAGTTAATTTACTCGTGATATTAGGTGGTACACTCGGTCTGTAATGAGTCGTCTATGTAGTTGCCACCGCAGTGCCAGATATCGGCCCGTGAAATAGGAATGTTGTGCACTTCCGTATTTCGGGATAAGTGCACTGTAGCTAGTAAAATTACCGGGTATATGAGACCTAGCATCTGACGTCTCGGGTGACGGGCGCAGAACGCAGTGTTGACGGAAAAATAATAACTACCTACTGTTATTAATTTCCTTCATCATTGTTTCTGTCATGGTCAGGCGTATCAATTACCATTAGGTGAGCGCATTGACAGTACCGTTCACTTGTGACATAAAACAAAAGAAATCGTTTCCAGTGAAGAACAATGCCTTTCTCACCTTATATATTGGAAAATACCACAGACATCAGAATATACATTAGACTGGACAAGCCGCCAAGTTTATAGGCAGTCCCAGTGTCGCAATTTCTTTTCGGTTCTTACCTGTGAAAAGTTATTATATTTCTTGGTAAATTTACTGATTCATTGCGATGATGGCATGTTACAATTGCACAGGATGGCATTTTGGAATAAAAACGGTAGTTTCTTCTAATATTCGTGCGTCTTGACTCGTCTCACAGAGCGTAAACTGGTAGCCAGTGTATGCTCGTTGAGCTTACAGTGTCGCACTTTAAACGCGGCTTGCCCCATCTCCTGTATTGGGAAATCTGTGGAAAATACCAAAATCAAAGACTAAATTAATGCTACAGGAGTTCAGGCACGGCTACGCAGTACGTGAAATTGAAACGAGGTACTTACTCATCATAAAATATCTGTCCAGTGTTTATTAAATATTAAATTTATTACGGAAAATAATAAACATAAAACTAACTTGGTTGCTGTAACAAATGAACATTTACGAGTTATTATAACTATATTTAAATAAATGATAGAATTCTATTAAATACTTATATTTAAACCGAATGAAAACTAGGTCATCATCATCAGCTCATTAAACGTCCCCACCGAGGGGCACGAGCCTACCCGTATAGGGTGATTAGGCCTTAGTCGTCCACGCGGGCCCAGTGCGGATTGGACGACTTCACACACCACCTTCGAATCTCTTCGCAGGCATGCATGAAGGTTTCCTCACGATGTTTTCCTTCACCGTAAGAGCGTCGGATAATGTACATATATTTTCGAAAATTCGAAAACACATTGGTAAAAACTAGGTATTCTATTATTTTTAAAATTATTTCGAATACTATGTCATTAAATATCGAACAGTATCAAGCGCAAAAATGGTCGAAGTACTACTTGCTTTTCGATTACAACCTTAAGCACGTTCACAATTAAGTTGCAAATGTTGGGAAATAGTAACCAAAACAACCACATACCACTAATTACAGTTGCCGCTCCACTGATCCAAGGGACCGTTAATTGGACACGTTTTATTTCGCTCTTAATTTTGTCTACCGGATTGACACAAACTTGAATTAAATTTTGCGCTTGTGCGAACGAGGTTGTTTCGCTTTGTTTACGCAACAAAGTTCAAAATAATTGCTAAGCTTAACAGCTAGTTTTTTGTTTACTGAGACTTTGCATTTTGTTCACGCCTCGTCTCTTTTGGGTTTTTGATTGTATGGCTTATTTCTAAGCTTCGAATTTTGTTTACTTAGATTTTTTATAAAATATATGATGGTAATTTGGGATATTTCTACAAAAACCCTTTTGATAAAACTTAAAATTGCGGAGCGCTTTTCTTAAAGTGATGTTAAGATAGCCGTTCAGATATCCACCAATGCTTTATATAGTTAAATCTATCGCGTGTGTGCGTGGACAGCTTGCTCCGACCGCTTGCGTGCAATGCTTGTCTGTCCATCCACCGATCTGGCGCGAAGCCTATTCTTTCAGAGGGTGGGAGACGGATTGTTAATTTGGCTGTGCCTTGTGTTAAAACCAGTTTTGCCAAAAGATTCCTTCGTTATTGTTACGTCTTGGTTTTACACAATACAATACTATTTCTAAGAGCTGCTGTTTTAGTGATATCTCTGTAAGGGAAGTAATATTAAAGCTAATACAGTTAATTTCTTGTCTTGACTATAACCAAACTAAAATTCTCATCCCAAACTGAAAGACACTCATACAGACGGAAATACATACATACACTCCAAACTCTATTATGTTCAAGATTTAAATGACATATTACTTATATTAGTGAAAATCCATTGCATAGTCATATTTAGCAGTGAATATAATATTTTGTTATACCATATGAAGTTATAATATATACCTAACTTTTACACTGGCAAACACACAATATCCATAAACTTTGCAAAAAGCTGGCAGCATAAAATATCCCAAAGGTCATCTACGGGTCCATTAATGGTATTTCCCTGTCGATGTGAATGCTCGATCGTAAACCACGAGGAGTATTAAATTGTACAGGAAAAAACAATGTTTTTTTACGAAAAGGGCTCCATTTTGTGTATGTTTTACAGCACGTGGTATCACTGTTCAGCCTCTGAATAATGAATATGATAAGTGGTACAACAAAATACCTGGTATTCTTTGCTACTCTTAATCAATTTCTGACGAAACATAATGTTTATATACGATTTCATAATAGTGTCTATTCTGTTGTTGTTAATACGGTACACATTTCATTCCTGCAGCTGAAATATTAAGAGAAAAATAATATTGATTAATTTTAAGGATATGATTTAACAATAATTTGAACGCATAGAAATTTTCAATGAAACAATTTAAGGGCACATTATTGTCAGTGATACTTCATTAACTTCACAGACATCAGAATATACATTGGGATGTATTGGGAAATCTGTGATTAACTTTAATGAGCAGACATGTTAGTTTAAATAAATCTTAGAAGAATAAATAAACAAACTAGACGCACAATCTCAGATAAAATGTGTCCGCGGCAAAAGTCTGGCCTTCGCGTCAGTTGGGCAGAATTTTCATTCATAATTACGTCGTGTCGCTCACTTCATGCTATAACGAAAGAGCAGTGTGCTCGAGCGTTTGATTTTGTACTATAGCGCGTTAGGGTCTAAATTTAAATTAATAATTTTACGTTATAAATTTAACAATAATTATACGTATGTCATGGAGCTCGGATAATTTTAAGTTGACGTTTCTTAGTGATTGTGCATATATTTTATTGTTGATCTAAGGAAATAATAAATTAAGTAAGGCTCTATTCAAACTACAGATACAAAGGCACAGTATGAATACAGACTGCCCACAATCGTCCAAGACAAAAGAAACAACTTTTTGGGGACTGTTATCTCCGACTCTTTGACTTTAAAATTAGAGCAGTATTCCTCAGTTGTCCTAACGCGTATTGCGGAAACCCAGAGCCTTCCTTGGTATTCCAGGATGGATCTTAGGTAGATAAGATAAGCTTGGACCTATACATTTTTTAACCCTTTTTTCTTTTGTATCATTGATCAGGAGGCAAACGAGGATACTGTTCACGTTATGGTAAGTTACACCGCGGCCCATGCATGACCAAAGGTAATAGAAATATTCTTATAAAGACATGAGCTCAACATATGGCCGTCCACTATAGGATATATATAGGTCTTCGTCATTTTGCGCCAAACATCACGATATTAGTTTGCCTCATACGTTTTCGGTAATAACTCCATTTCTTATATTATCCCTAAGTGAGTTTTTTTATGTTATGAGTGTACAGAACGATCAGGACGCTCGCCTTGTGGTTAGTGATACGCTGACCATGACACAGTGGCGGAGTGAGAATAGCAACTGAAAGACAGTTATTATTCTTCGTCAATGCCACAATGCGCCCGATACCAGAGACAACAGATGTTTGGTCTCTTATACCCGGTAATATCACTAGCTACAGTGCCGTCATTCCGAAACACGGAGTCAAGATTGCTGCGGTGGCAGCGAGAGGTCTGAGCCCGCGCGCATCTCCCGCGTTTTCGGCCTGTATAACCGTAAAGTTGAGTCAGGCCATGGGTGGTGGTGGGATGTGCCCGTTGAGTGAAACCATATTGACATCATACTTCTACTATTTTTCGTTTTCAGAGGCTTAATAAAAATGATTGTGTAGCAAAACGATCACACTCCGGTGTTCCCATATCGCATGACTAGAAGTAGTTGATAATCAATTCGTGACCATTCTGACAGGTGTGTTTACACTGCACGCCCAGCGGAAACGGCAAAAGTTTTGATTGTTCACAGTTTCTGTTCGTGTATGAACAAATTGTTGACTAGAAACTTGAAACGGGAACGACTGCACTGAACTGTTGGTATAGTTTTTAAAATTGGTCGGAAACCTGCTAATAAGCCATAAAGGCTACTTAAGCATCATAAAATTAATAAGTATAAGCTGTAAAGTCAACTTCTAGAAAATTTCACTTCTGTTATTATTACGTGTAATATATTGTTATATGTTAAATTTATTATATACACTACGTAGAGTATATTATAATAATACTAATTTGGCAAACAACACAGATCGTAAAACATTGTAAGTTTTTCATAAACACAGACTGCTTTTATTTACACTTTAGCAAAAGTTAAGACCAAACACACGGTACATAATCTTGACACAACACATCTTTTATTCTAAAGTAATTAATGATCGATGACGTTTGATAAAATTACAATCGTCTGTAGTCTGTAGTATTATTGTATTTAATCGTAAATCAATAGCCTTAAGGTAATCAAGTATAGCCAGTAAGTATCAGATAGTAAACTTGTCATACTGAAAACTAATTGTTGAGCTCGCCTGCATCGCTTGACGGTGAAATTCAATTGCAGTTGTATAATATAACTGAATTTATCTGGATAAGACTTTCATTACAATCTGGCGACCAAAAAAATATATGAACTATAAAATTGAAGTTATTATTCAGCGGCTAATCTTCCTAATTATGAAAAATACCGCCTGCTCATTATATATAACGATCATAGAAACATCTTGTCCGTGTTATGCTGTAATGACATAAAATCTCCACAATCCATTGCCAAACCAGGAAGTCTAATAATAGCTAGTTTAATAACTCTGTCGTCTCGGGAGACGGGTGCAGGGCAGTGTTGACGAAAAAAATATTAACTACCTACTACTGTAATTAATTATCTTCAAAACTGCATCTTAATTTGTCATGGTCAGGCGTATCACATACAACCAGGTGAGTGCACTGACCGTCCAATTCACTTATGACAAAAATCGTTGGTGATCAAACGGTGTAATTGAAAATACTAGTAATAATGTAGTAATAGGGGCCTTCACAATCAGTCGATAAGCTATCTTAATAAGCCATAAATAAAGCTCGAATTATGAATACCGAAGCGTGATTATGCACGACCCGATGGACTTCCGATCGGTCAATTTTGAAACGGAAATTACTAAATGTCCTGATAAATGTTGACTAGTGGTATCCATATTATGTAGACCCTTGGGAGCGCTTAAGCTTTACACTCTTTATCGGTTAGTTAAACCAAGGTCGTATTTATTTTCTGTGATAGGAGGCAAACGTGCATATGGCTCATGATGGTTAGTGATACATATACGTATATATATATACGGTATGGTAAGCCGTTGTTTCGTATCCAAATTACAAGCTAATGCTTCGTCTTAAGGTGAAGAAAAACATCGTGAGGAAACCTGCGCACGCCTGTGAAGAGATTGAAAGGTTGTGCGTAAAGTCATCAAACCCGCACTGGGCCCGCGTGGACAACTAAGGCCTATGTGCCATTCGGTGGAGACGTTTAATGAGCTGATTATGATGATGATACTTAGTTAAGGGTTAGACGGCGTTGTGTGAATATCAGTGGATATTTATTATTATTATTTATTAAAAAAACTATTACACTGGGAGTACATTTCTATATTAATACCACTATTAGGGGTGGAAATATGCCTTTGCATAATTTAAAGAGCATGAAGTACAAAACGTGAAACATTTACTTTACTTTCCCCAAATTCAAAGCAAACTTAGTCCCATTTAAACACACCAGTTACCATTCCGCAAAATTACATCTACTGACAAAATTATTCATGCTAACAAGAGGACGCCCTTCAAAATAATGGATGGCCTTTTGTGTAACTCGTAGGCTTCACCTGTCCCTTCGAAGTGCTTCACATCTAGCGGAATTAATCAGCTTTTTCAACGTCACGACATTGCCTGGTTAGCGGCCGGTAAGTAGTGTTCTTAGGAATTCAGTAGCAAAAAGAGGAAGTAGATAATCAAATTATGAAAACTAAGTATTAGTGTGACAATTATTTTGGGTTTCGACTGTAATACAAGGGAATAAAGTTCAAAGTTATGTGGTCACTAATTTCCATGAATCTGGTAAGGACATAAGGTAATTGTTTATAATTATACCCTTAATTTGTCAAGGGTTATTCATACTATACGTTTTAATTGTGTTATAATATAAAAATAATATTACCTAATGTATATCCGCAGACATTTAGGGAGCACCTTATGTTGATACGAAAGAAAAATAATATAATATATTACCTCTACCGCTGGTATTTATTAAACCGTCTTTGTAATTTGGTGGTCTGAGCATGAGCGACTAAAATATTTTAACTTCGACTTTTGAAGTTCAATGAATCGAAACAGATAACCTGGTTATCAAGTTTTGTAACCTACATCGTCAGAACAAAAACAGATCCTTCATAAGTTTTACTTTTGGATAACGATTTCTTAAGAAAGTGGTCTTTCTAAAATATTGAAATATTATTCCAAAGTTTGTCAGTATAATTAAAGATGAAAATAATAAATATATTAATAAGACCAAACTCTCGCTGTAGGTAACTTCTGGCTGTTAACCAAAACATGAAAGCAGTTGTTAAGAATATGAAAGAAGAAAGAAAGAAAAAACATTTATTGGCCAAAATTAACAAAGTGTAAAAGAACAAACCATTATTGTTTAAATTAATTCTAGTACTATGTAAACAATTTATATGAATATTTTAAAAGTTATGTGGCCAAAAGGTCCCTGCCTCAGCTCATGCTGCTAAGGTCAGGTATCATGCGTGACCAGAACAGCGCTAATATTATGGCCTAGGTGACGTTACACATTATATATAAGTACAGTGTCTTTGTATTACACAAATATGACCTAAGTAACTCTTTCTCAGAGCAGCTGGCCGAGCTGATCTTCGCAAAAAACAACCAGATAATAACAATCACGTATTTTCATGAATACACACTCGCACGCAATATTTCAAGAGAGTACAATTTGAATTCCACTAATCAAAGTTCTAACAACACTTATCAATATACGGAACCTCGTTTGCGGTCAGTCTGAAATATTTTCCATTCAACTTCAGTTTCGCAAAGTTCATTCATACATTCACAACGACAGAAACATTTGTTAAGAGATTATTTTCCTACAGTACAAACACCCTACCATTTTGTTAATTGCTTCCGATTGAACAGGACTGAAGAAAAAGCGTGTAATCGAGATAGAAGGAATGTTTCCCGAAAATGTGAAGCTGTTTATTTTTACGGAACATTAACGACTGTAAGTAGATTCAGTAAGGTTCCAGTCTCATACTTTTAATGCTCAAATTTAGAGTGGCTCATTCTGTCGTTCTATGACAGGCGGTCTGGCGACTTATCAACATTACTAGGTATGCTCAGTCTAAGCTCCGATTCTCAGCAGTCGGTGTTTACCACAGTGTCGAATATCGTTATATAATGCGAGTATTGTCGACTCCTAAATTTCAGGGAGACCAAATATCTTTCGTCTTTAGTGTTGGACCCAGGCAGTGTTGACAAAAACGCCATAGTATCTACAATCATTTTATTCCCTTTAACACTGGACATCTTTCACAGACATGACAATCAGTCCGGTGAATGGACTGGTATAGCTATAAATATATGTAAACAAATATCTATCGCAGTCGAAATTCATCAAGTAGGTTTGATGTCTAAAAACCCAATATTACTTCTAAGATAAGAAGGATTTAAGAGACAACCTTTAAAATAACTTTGCTATTAGACTGATTGCTAGCAATTTGCGCCATTAGCGGAGTTCGAAATTCTACTTGAATTAACGGGCAATTTAAAGAATTTGAAGTGGTTTATTTAGCAAAATTTTATTTCTGTTAGTTGAAGCTATATCATTCCTGTTCGTCTATGGATAATGATTTTATTCATAATGTAATGTTTATTTACTATGTGCGTAAGAGCTTCTGTGGCTCATTCAAGTGGAATGTTGCCTTCCGATCTGGAGGAAGTAAATAATTTTATTTAATGTAGACAGTTGACATTAAAAAAAAATTTAGCAAGTCATCGAAGCAGTCTATACAGTATTTATTGTTTCGTAAAGAGGAAAATAGCTTCGATCGTCACGACTAAAATATTTTTTATTGATTTTGGGTAACTAGTGATCAACGGACTCAAGCAATACAAGATAGGCTATATTTGTCAACATAACTCTTTCGACACTGGGCATTGTTGGAATACTTCTTCAATTTTATCCCGAAACGGCCTAATGTTTCTTATTAATCACAGTCATTAGGAACCGTGCGTTATTTTGTTATTTATCGGATGGCCGGCCGTTATTGCCACCTTCATTAATCTCTTGGATTCTTGAAGGAAATCCCACAAAAAGCATTGTTACCCTTAATGATAAATGTCGGTTGGTGTGCTGTCTCCTTCACTAGCGTATTTTCTTTCTCGTTTCAAAACGTTTTTAAGGTGAGTGTAATTTATCTATGAATTGTTTTGGACAGTTTTATCTTGTATCTGAGGTAAGAGTTAGTTGGTGTCGCTTTCTCTGAAATATTTTTCTTTGAAATATACATTGTAACGAAAGAAAATGTATATTTAACGTTAAAAAATAGTTTCGTACAATTAACATTTGACTGACCGTGTGCTTCTATTGAATTGATAATTACGTCAATATGAACGATCAAGTATTTTAAATACGGGTAAATTAATGTGTTCAATTAAACAGCCAAAACTAACCAACAATTATATCTGCTCTAATCTAGAATGCTTTATATTATTGACTAGTTTGTTTTAATAATAATCAAACCCAAGAGAAAACTTACAAATTCAGTCCATCAGCTGACCAGCAACAAATTCTTAATTTGATAAATAATGTTCTCTAAAAGACCTATTGGCCAAGTAATTATCTCAGGCAATCTTACATTTAACATGTCCATGATGCCTTGTTTATATGATTAGTTCATGAACGTTTCTCAGTATATCTTTTTTGTGATTCGTAGTTTTCACTCTTCGCATCATCACAATATATATTGCCGTATATGCTGATCATGAAACCGGATGAAAAATTCGAAGGAGGATATTAGGCGCATAATTGAGGATATCTGTGTCCAGTAGTAGTGATGTGTATATAGGTGTTGTATACTAAATGGGGAACCTGAGTTTTCTAGGTCTTACACAACACATATACAATACTTAGTTGTATGATCTCTAGCACTGTTAATACACGTATTTGAATAAAGAAAGGACCGTTTTACCGTGAAATCGCGCTAAAGCAAGGCATAAAATCTATTTTTATCCTGCGAAACGAGCACGAATACTTCCTCGAAATGTTCCCCGATTCTAAATCTTAGCCCCGGTATTCTGCTGTAATTACGCTCACGGAGACGCCCCGCGATCTCTGAAACAATGTCCCCATTCCCTTAATCGTTCCCTATTACCGCCCGAGCACGACATTACAAATATGCAGCTAAAAGGCCACCGTGAATCTCGTGAGAGACACCCCTTAAGAGACCTTATGAATTTGTGCAGCAGCAAAAGTTTTATCAACATATAGCGGCCGCTGGATAAGTGATCTCGTTTTGAAGTTGTGATAAGACATAAGATGTATGTCTTCTAACAAAATTGCATATAGATGCCTATTAATAGGTGGTATACTCGGTACTGGGTCGTCTAGATAGGTATCACCACAGTTTTGTGTTTAAGGATTCAAAATATAGCAGTAAAATTACCAGGTATAAGAGACCTAACAACAGTTGTCTTGGGTGTCAGGCGCAGTGCGGCATTGGTGGAGAATAATAACTGTTTATCAGTTGTTATTTTTCTTCAATGCCGCTCTGCAACGACCAGGCGTATCACTTATAGTCGAAGAGCCGGCCATATAAAAGCCCTATGAATCAGACACATCAACATTTTTTTAATACAGTCTGAGAAACCATAGACCTTGAGGTCGACACCCCAGAAAGTATTTGTTGAGTAGAATTGAGTTTTCGAAGGTCGACAAGCTCAATTTATTCACAAAAGTAAGTCAACCACAATGAAAGGACGTACCTTTGATCAGGCCAGTGTCATGACCGTCTAGTACACTTTATAACATAAAAAAATAGAATGCTTTTGCTTGGTTCCCTAAAATTAAAAGGAAGTGTAAGACCTGTCTCCATCAGACAAAATGTTTAAGGTTTCACTCAAAGGATAAAACGGTACGTAAATTTTTACTAAGATTCTACTGTGCCTATGTGTCTGTATAATTCATGGGATTGGGATTATAACCTTTCGTCGTAATAGCGAGATATTGAAAATTCTCTTAGACATTTGATGATGACTTTCGTTTACACTTTCTGAATATAAAAAACTTGATCAAATGTACATAATGACTACTACTATGACATATGATATGTATCAGTATTTTTTTAATATTTGATATATAAGTTCTCAATTTAATATAAGATAAATAATTTTTGGCTTCATAAAATTAACTGATGCAGTAAGTGTAGCGTATTTTATTGAACCCCAATTGATACTCGTACATTTTATTGATACATCATGAAAATTATCAGTTTCCCTAGAGACTTCAGGCTATTATGGACTCAATAAGATAACATCGGTTAATATATGCATAATTTCACTTTGCTTTTCCAACCGTCCATAAACATTCGTGCAATTTCATAGGAAATTCACCGGGCGTTTTTCTTTTTGTACAGCAACTTTATTACGGTAGTGCTTACTGTGTGACGTGTAATTTTATGCAGTGAATATAGAATGTGCCGGTCTATATATTGTTTCTAATTGACGCTTCGATAAAAAGCCAGTTGCTTTACATGTATTGGTGGCTTTTCTGGTATCACCAATATTATTCTTTAATAATTATAGCACTTTTTCAATTCCTCAAGCTAATTTTTTAATTTCTTGTTATCCATTGGATAGTATATTGATAAAATAAAATTTTTAGACACATATAAAAAGTAAGTAATCTTGCAAAATAGGTAGCCAAAGACGTCAATGTCCAGAACTCCAAGAATCAAGCGTGTATCAAGTGTGAAAAGTTCCAAACAAAAGCAAAAGTTATTCATAAAGTTGGCAAAGAAAAGAGTTCCTTACTAAACCATGCAGCTGGGACGGTTATAAATCATTTTATACGTATTCATGATTGATTACCTTGCCGCGTGGATGAAATTAACTTTTATTTCTTATTCACAAGGCAGTTTCTTCACATAGAACACAGGGAGTATGTACTCAACAAAATAAAAATAGTGCTGGATAGTAGTTTGATCTTTTTTTATTGAACCGGAGGCAAACTAGCATAAGGTTCACCTGATGATAAGTGACACCGCCGCCCATGAACAATTACAAGACCAGATGCCCCAGAAATGCGTTGCGGCCCTTTAAATGAGTGTACGCTCTTTTATCTTTGTATATCGATCCATTTTCTAAAATAGAGTTCTAGGAATAGAATATTCCTTATTTCAGAACGTTAATTATTCAACTAATTCTTGTACTTTTATCTTTGTATATCGATCCCAATTCTAGAATTAGGTTCTAGGAATAGAACATTGCAAATTTCAAAACGTAAATTATTCAACAAATTTACAACCGCCCAACACAAGAAAACATGGTGTGTCTGGCTAAATCCTGTGCAATTGAATGTACCGAAAACATTCCGTTTTTTTATTGAACAATAGGCTAAGGTTGTATGTATTAAAGATATAACCACTAAACTCAAATTCCAATTTCAAACTGCCTTAACAGTCCGAGGCAATTTCCACCAATAAATCCGCGGAAGGTTGACGAAAAAAATACTAAACACAAAATAAGTGTCGGTTTTACTGCGGGATTTTAAGTTGGCGTAGGTTGCGCATACCAAATGCTGGGATTGAAAAGTTTGGTTTCTGCCATAGCATGGCAAATGAAAATGGTTCACGTAAAACTTTATATTATGTAGATATGTTTTCAAAACGCAAAACTGGTGGAACATTTTTATGTTAAAGTTACATATTTATAAAACTGATCTAACTACGAATATTTTGTTAGCCCAACAAAACATTACTCTCATTCGTTTTACTCAGATAATCTATATAGAAATCCATGATTATTTTATGCAGTAGGTATAAATACTTATGCGATCACTCAAAGAAGCGCTTTACAATAGCGCTCATAAAAGTTTTATATAAATATAAATAATTTCAGCTGTACAGACAGCTACCCGTCATAGTGGTCCAGTCAGTGTTAGCAGCTAAGATTTACAATTCATAAAATTCTTTTTATGTTTTCCGAGTGAGTGAGATTATCGGAGGTCCAAAATATCCCATATTTCTCCCTATATTTTCTTTACACCCATTTTTAAATGGCGCCCGTTTCTTGCCCCCTCGAAGTACCTACCGAGTATCCATGGGCGACAGTATTGTTTACCATCAAGTGAACCGTTTGCTTGTTAAAAATTATTAATAAGCAGAGATGCAATTTATTTGAAAGACTTTTATTGAAATGAAAATACAAAATACCTATTTTGTATTTTGCATTTAAATACATTTTAGTAAACGTATTTTAAATTTTAAAATACCTTCCGTGGTGTATTGCATTTTAAATATTCATTTCAAAGTACAAATAATTTGGTAAAGCAAGACGACTCCAGTAGTTAATTAAAATAATCTATTTAGCATTATAAATACAGAAGTACATAGTATTTTGCATTTGGAATAGTAAATCTCAAAAGTATTTTGCTATTTGTATTTAAATACTGTTTTAAACCATTTACCCATTCTCTAAGAATAAGTTATATAAAAACAGCAATAAGTAAGGTTTTATTTAAAGGTTTGAATGCAAAGATTTAATGAATAAAATAAAATTATGAGACCAGAAAAATGACATCACATGCTGTCTTTGAACTGTTACTTCAAATGTTAACGAGTAACATAAAGGTCAGGTCTGGGGTACTTGAAATCAACGAGAATACATGAAAGGATGAATGAATATGGAAAAGGCGGAAGACGTGAGTGGCAAACGACATGATGAGATCTCAGCCGCAGCCCTTAGGAGGACAAAGAAATATCGCTATATATCTTAGTTATGCATTAACTCTGCCATATCGTAGGATACAAATATCCATATCTTTAATTTTACCTTACATAGAAGTCGGCTCAAAAAGCTTACGACTGAAGAAAATACGAACGCGAGTAAAAACTCTACTCCTGGTAAAGTTTCTCTGAAAAATATTGGAATCACATTGATATCATACAAGGAAACTATAATAATTTATAATCTTACGGTACGTACAATAGTTCAAACATAATAACACACTTCTTAGAGCCGCTAAAAAGCCCAACGCGTAACATAAACCGACCTTTACGACGTCTGCACAAGCCGAGATAAGCCAAAATAATACCCATTTTGGGGCACGTTTTTGCTAGCTCCTTTTTTCTAAGACATACAAATTCCACTTTGAGCTTAGAAGTAGGTTCTGAACACTATGACATATTATAGAGCACCCTTGTAAGTTCATGATGGACTTGTAGGATGTTAACCATAATAGCCGCACGTATATACTGTTATTTCATCATTATCTTCATCTCCTTATTCCGTCCCTAATGAGGAGAACGAGCCTCAACGTATAGGGTAGAGTATAGGCCTTAGTTGTCCACGCGGGCCCAGTGCGATTGGCCGACTTCACGCACAACCTTTGAATTTCCTCAAGATGTTTTCCTACTCCGTAAAAGCTATTTTTATTTTCAGAATGACTTATCGCTGTTGGCCGGTGGCCTTCACATCTTCACCGCTAAGAGCGTCGGATAAACGTACAAATAATTTCGGAAATTCGAAAAGACATTGGTTAGTGGCGGGATTTGAACCTGCACCCTCCATATCGGAAGGCAACAGTCCACATCAATGAGCCACCGAAGCTTCTATACTACAGTCACTTAAACTATAAAAATATTTTCGAGATTTTACGCCCGTCAATCAATGCAACGTATAAATGTTTAACTTGATGCTAGAGTATACTGAGTCTCAAGCTTGGCAACAAGGGTCATCATCATCATCAATACAGCCTAATATGTCCTCTGCTGAACGAAAGCCTCTCCTAATGATTACATCGAGGGCCGATCCCTAGAAGTTGGCATCCATCTGCTGCCTGCCACCTTAAGCAGGTCATCCGTCCATCTGGTTGGAGGTCAGCCTACGCTTTGTTTTCCGTTACGTGGACGCTACTTTAGAACCTTTCCGCCCTATTGGTTGTACACACTATGTGCCCTGCCCACTGCCGCTTCAACTTGCTTTAAATAATAAGGATATAAGAGATCAAATATCTGTGTCTTTAAGTACCCATTTGGTGTAATGGTCGAGACGTCGGCTGCAACACCAAGGTTTCCGAGTTCGATCCCCGGGCAGTACAAACATTTGTGTGCATGAACATGTCTGTTTGTAATGGTCTGGGTGTTTTATATGTAAAATATGTATGTATTTACAAAATATAAAAGTATGTTTATCCGTTGTTTAGTACCCATAATACAGGCTTCACCCTTAACTTGGGGCTAGATGGCGCTGTGTGAATGTCAGTGGATATTTATTTTTTATTATAATTTATTACTTACAGTTATTGGTTTCCTTTAATACTGAATATTTTATAGGGAGACGTGTTACGTACTATCAGGTGTATAAATTAGTCGTCCCGTCCACTAGAAATCACGGAAAAGGTATGCAACATTGCGAACAATTTTTTATTTTTTATACAAATTTGCTTTTCCACTCTTCCTTTCTCGACACTATATTTGGAGCACATTCAATGAAACCAAGTGACACTGCCACTTGGTTATACCGCCTCAGCCATTTATCATGCCAGTATCCACCTATTGAAGCGGTGTAACAAATGTACAAAGCTCAAAAAGGGTTGAGCGATGTGAAATAAAAACACGTTGAAAAATGAACAGGCTAAAGCTTCCCCGATTCACAAAGACAGCTGATTTTACATAGTTGCTATTCGGGTAGTAAACGCTTCATGGTTGAATGAAGAAAAATGAAAGAAAGAAATGTTTGAAGAAATGTTCTATGACTAAAAAATTCTAGATTGTTTTTGAGCTGCATTTATGCTATCGCTTTTATACAAAAACTTTTTATTTTTATGCTATCATTAAAATATTCAGCATAAGAGTATCATTATAATATTTAAAGAATCTTACTAAAATAATGTTAGTTCGAAAAATTACACATGTACAAGTATGTTGCTTTTATTTCGAAAATGTCCTACAGAATCTGTCATATTTTTAATTGTGCACTACAGATTTACCTGTATTTGGTTCACAATTATGCATATTATTTATAATTATTCAGATATTACGATAATTTAACGAAAAAACAAAGCAATCTAAAGAAATTTGCGCTCAGTTCTGCACATTGCGGGATTGAATTCCATTACCCACGGAACAAAGCATCAATATTAACTCGCCGCTTAGATACCGATGCTTATTCTTTTCTGATGCCATCTCAGAACAGAAAGACACAATAAAGCCCGTATTCTAGAACGAAACTCAACTTAGAGTGAGAAAGGGATAACGCTCTATGCGATAAATAGCACAATCCTTATATATATATCATCACCATCATCATCATCAGCTCATTAAACGTCCTCACTGAGGGGCACGAGCCTACCCGTACAGGATTAGGCCTTAGTCGTCCACGCGGGCCCAGTGCGGGTTGGATGACTTAACGTACAACCTTTGAATCTCTTCGCAGGCATGCGTGAAGGTTTCCTCACGATATTTTCCTTCACCGTAAGAGCATCTGATAACGTACATATAATTTCGATTTTGCGGCGGATTTGAACCTCAGCCCTCCCGGTAGGAGGGCAACAGTCCACACCATTGAGCCACCGACGCTCTATATATATAAAAGGAAAGTTTTGTAGGATTAAGACTTAGAAAAATACATTAACTTTTTTATGCAGCGAAACGAAACTTGCTCGGTCTGAGGGTCATGGGTTTTTCGTGGGCCTCACAGGTTCACACATTGTAACGGTCACCTCATACGGTTAAATTTAGGAAGGACAATTTCGTTTGGTTTCCAAGTAAAAACAGTTTTTTTTTTAACTTTTTTTACTTGGCTTGGCGTACCCTTCCTACCACACGCACTACTCTCGGATTTAAGCCACATAGTATCCGTATTTACGTATCGACAGATAATTGTGATAAAACTGATAACAAAATGCTGTTATTTTAATGGCGACGAAATCTAAAACATACATAAAAAAAATATTAAAAAACCAAAAAGCTCCTTGACCTTTTGAAATATTATAAAATTTTGGCAAAGTGGGAGTCGGACTCGACCGTGGAGGGTTCCCTAGCAGCAAGTAACATAAAATAAAATTATTTTTATTTAGTTAGGTACCTACTAAAGCTTTAACATGAACAAATAGTAGTTCACCGTGTATGACGTATAAAAAAAACTATACACCAGAAATTGTTCAAACTAAATTTTTTTATTAGATTTTATGGTCATGTACATCTGATATTTTTTTCGATTTTATTAACCCCATAGTTTAGAAATTAGAGGGGTAGGGACACACTTTTTTCAACTTTGGAATTGTGTCTCGCGCAAACTATTCAATTTATAAAAAAAATATATATTAGAAACCTCAATACCATTTTTTAAGATCTACACATTGATATCCCACACGTGGGGGTGTGATGAAAAAAAAGATTGAGTTTTAGTTCAATGTATGGGGAACCCCAAAATATATTCATATTTTTTCAAGTTTCTTATTAAAACCTAATAGTGGTTCACAGAATACATATAAGTACAAAGTTTGAATAGTGAAGTGCTTAAAGTTTCGGAGAAAAAAGGGATTGTGTTATTCGGACGGACGGACAGACAGACTTGACGATTCTATAAGGGTTCCGTTTTTTGCCATTTGGCTATGGAACCCTAAAAAGTGTTAACACGACTGAACCTCCATTGTTTCAACATGTCAATCAGAAAGCTTCCAATCATACGCTATTTGAATAGAATCGGCAAATTGGATCCTGTGATCCTGCTATCGTTTCTATTGGTCAGATTTAGCAGCTACAAGCAATTTGTCCCTATACAAATCAGTTTTTCGCATAAAAAAGTATCGCTACTTTATGTAAAAAACTACTTCGATGCGAATAAAATTGAAATCAAATCGTTGAAAGTATATAATTTAAATAAGTTTGTCTCGTATACGGGTCCCCAATGTTATAGGAACGAACAAGAGGTTTGTAATCAAAAAGCAATTTAGCAGAAAGTCGACCTAATAAATATAAAGTGGGGTTGTGGATGAATAAATAAATAATAATCTTCACAGCGCCATCTAGTTTTAAACTAAGTATCTAGCCTGTAATATGGGTACCTACTTAACATCGGATAAATATACTTATAATTATTTATTTTTGTAAATACATACATATAAGGTATACATAAAAACTCCCAGACTTATACACAGTCCTGGATTAACCCTTAAGCAAATTAAGCACTAGCTTAGGGCCCCACGTCCAGGGGGGCCCCCGACGAAGCACAAAAAAAATGAACAGAAGGTTTACTGGGAAATCATCATCAGTGAATGCCCGAAAAAGCCGCAAGGCGCATTTTTTTTGTAAATAATTAAATATAGGTACTTTAGTTTTTGTTTTTGTGGCACCTACTCCACTTCCAAGGTACGTTTAATATATTTTCATCTTTTTTTACAAAAATACTAATGTTTTTCAATAGTAACCTATGCGCGCACTGCGATTATGTTCGGTGAAAATAATTTCATGCAAAATAGACTTGCGTTTTTTCGCAGTGCGCGGATTCGAGTATGTTACTCTTTGTTTTTTTTAATCGTGTAGGTTTTTTTAAAGACAAATTCTTCAAACCCCACACAAGTCCCTGTTTCAGAGTTTTGAAACCGCTTCACGGCCTTTGACGCGGTTTTTGATTAACGACAATTCGAAGGCGGCCGGGACCGACGGCTAAACGTGCCCTCCGAAGCACGGAATCGTCTTTCTTTTAGGAGAAACAGGTGATATAGCCTGCAATGTCCTAACCTAACTGACAAAACTAAAACTCACAAAGTGAAAAATCATTACCTATGTTGTCAACTACTGCGCTATGCTACTAATTCCTGTTGACATACTGGTGGGGGGCCCCACAAGTGTGGATTGCTTAGGGCCCCGAGTAGCCTTAATCCGGCACTGCTTATACAAACAGACATATTCATGCAGACAAATGTTTTAGATACTGCCCGGGGATCAAACCTAAAACACTTGGTGGAGCCAACGTCTTAATAATTACATCAAATTGGTCGTCAAATGTATGTATCCATTTCGCAGTGCGCAGCAATTGTGTTGTACCAAATGTGGTGGTGCTGAGGTTCAAATCCCGCCACGTACCAATGTGTTTTCGAATTTTCGAAATTACATGTACGTTATCCGACGCTCTTACGGTGAAGGAAAACATCGTGAGGAAACCTCCATGCACGGCTGCGAAGTGATTCAAAGGTTGTGTGTGAAGTCGTCGAATCCGCACCCGCGTGAATGACTAAGGCCTAAGCACCGTATACGGGTAGGCTCGTGCTCCTCGGTAGGGACGTTTAATGAGCTCATGATGAAATGCGGTGGAGAGCTATTTCTTCGAATGGGTTTGATCGACCGGAGTGACACGGCCTTCCGGGTTCTTATTTTTAACGCAACTGGCAATTTAGAGACAGGAAAGACAAAAATGGAACGCCTACTTTTACCTTTACAACCCATGACAGTTCACTGCTCCACTTTTGGCCAAATTCCTTAAAGCCTTAATCTCTATACGTGGCGGCAAATGTAAGTTTTAACAGGTTCATTGAGAAAGTAATGTTCTACTGTTCTCTTCTATGTATAATGTCTTGATGCCACTTTACACCCATCCGTTTGTTATTTTATCTACCCAGCATGAAAACCTAGTTTATAGAAATCCTAAAAAATTGGCAATATTTTAACTAAAGGATAAGATATTTTAGAGGATAAAAAGAACCGACATCATTTAAACCACAAAATGAGATATTTGTTGTCAAATGTGAAATTCATTTATTAATTGTAACTATGTAGTAATCAATCTATTAAATATGTACATTCAAAAATCAAATGAAATGATTTGGATTGTTTAATATAATAGGTATTTTGACTCAGCTTCAGCTCTTTTATTTTTTTTTTACCAAAATTGCCATATTGTTGAGACAATAATTTAGCTCAGAATTCTTGCAAATAAACGGATTAAATTTATAAAATTAAACATAGACAAGCTTCAGAACATAAATGTATGTATTTGGTATCGCACTTAAATAAAGCAAAGCGGTAAACCAGCTCAACTAACTGCAATAACTTATAACAATAGAAAGCCAAATTGAAGTAAGAACCATGATGAGAGTATGTGGTTTAAGTAAGTTGTCCGATATGAATATATGCACAAAGAAAATAATGTCTAACCCGCTTGTGATAACTTACCTAAAAAAGTTAGGAACTTTATTGTAGATATTTTTTTTTATCATTCTCTCAATTATGTTTAAAAATACAAAAGTATGAATTATTTGATGTGCCACCAAAACAACATTTAACGTAACAAGATAGCGTCATTAATATTGTTTTCAGTTAAGCGCTATGAGAAGGAGCTTGTGCTGTGAATGATTTATCATTAGAAATTCCCTTTACAACCAAGACTGTTTAATTATGTACCCCTGGACACAAAGATAATTACGGACCAAACATTACCCCTTTAACTCAATCCTTTATAAAGCTGTGATTACACGATTCATTTATTAAAATCTCTTGATTTATTTTTTCCTAATTGCTTTAAAATAAAAAGCTTTGAGATATATTGCTTAGACAGTCATTCGTCGGAATGTGTATTCAGTATATCTATCAATTTTTAAATAGGTGTTTTAAAATTGCACTTTAATTTAAAACAGTAAGTATACCCTTTTAGTTTGCCTATATCTTCATTAAATAGTTCCAGGAAGTTGTTTAAATGAATTTTGACAAACATATTTCCCTAAGTCAATAAAGGTAAAGGTACAATTTCCATTTTATTAACGATTCCGCGGCATCCTCCAAACAGACCCGCAACATCAGAGACCTTTGTTCATCCAACAAAACTTCGCGACCAAAATAACATTTCATCACAACTGCAAAACCAAAACCGATTCAATTTTGTAATAAAAAAGCGGTTAGCTGTAATTTCATAAGGGTATTTTAGGGTCCCAATTTAGTAAAGATACCTGCCGTATTGGGCCCGTCTGGGGATATTACTGTAGGCGATGGCTACGATTTTATTTTCCTCTAGCTAGAAGGAGCTCGTACTGCAATTTCCCCTAAGGGCATTCTGTACGTGAGCCCAATATTCAAAACGAATGATGTTGCGAATCTGTTTCGGCGCCAATTTATACGGTCNTGTTTCGGCGCCATTTATACGGTCGTTTTCGGGGCAAGTTCGTGCGCTAAGTTTAATACAAAATGCAAATTCACTTCCAGATTTCAATTTCGCTTTGGGACTGTTATTTCTGTTGTTATAGTGTCCGGTTTGGCGTGACATGAAACCACTTACGGGGAACTAGTTCAAGTGGGTGTGAATTTTATTTGGCAAACTTTTGACTGCATTGCCGTCATAATAATTTGATCTAGGAGTAATTATAATTAATTTACTTCTTAGTCGTTATTTGATCTATTTATGCAGGTTATTTGGTTCAGGGTAGCTCTGATCTGCCTTCCTTATAGGATGTGATTCAATTCCACCAATAATTACAAGCAAGTATTATTCTTCCACACAAAGGTTGCATGGTAGGAATTGCTACTTTATCAAAAAGGCCACCTATGTTGTATTTTGTTGTTAACTGTTATGTTGTATGATTAGTTTTCTCACGTGCAATAAAGTATTTTTATCTTTTCCTATTTGATTGCTGAATGTTGTTTTCTCCAAAATCTTAAGTTAATAGTTTATTAAATGTAGGCTTTACAATAACCACTTATGATAATTGTCTCTCTAAGGTAATGTAACGATCGGTCCACGCCCATTTGGTATAACGGTTGAGACGTCGTCTTTTACACCAAGGGTTCCGGGTTCGATCCCCGGGCAGTTCAAAGTCTGGGTGTTTTCTATGTATAATTGTATGTATGTATTAAACAATATTATATAAGTATGTTTATCCGTTGTTTAGTACCCATATTAGAGGCTAAATGCTTAATTTGGAACTAGATGGCGCTGTGTGTGTGTAAAAAAATGTTGGACCGGTTTATTGATCAGTATTGTTGAATCGATTTTATCCCCTATTAAAGTTAAATATGTCTGTTCTAATTATTGAAATGCATAAAATGGAATGATTACAAACGTTGACAGCTATTAGGAATGTAATTAATTATGAAAAGTTATAAAAACAATTGCCAGAAATCTTCTTTTAAATATTGACGAAACAAAACATTATTATTATATTTAATACGTATGTAAATGCCAAACTAAACAGCTGTGACACTTCAGAGATACAATAATATTGTTTATTTATAAGTAAGTAGGTATAAGGTAATTTTAAAATTCATTATATTTGGGATGTTATTTAAATAAATTTGATAACAATTTTACAGATATTTAGGAATCAAGAGATAACAAACGTTTTTTTTCGTCTTTCAATATTAATATTTTATTTTGATTGAGATATAGAAAAAGTAGTACAAGAATAATTTATTATTTTCCTTTAATTGTCTCAACTAATTAGAACATCATCATCAGCACATTGAAATGTCGCCATAGAGGGGCACGAGCCAACCCGTAAACCCTTTACGGGTATAGGCCTTAGTCGTGCGGACCCAGTGCGGATTGTCCGATTTCACGCACAACCTTTGAAGCTCTTCGCAGGGGTGCGCAGGTTTCCTTACTATGGTTTCCTTCACCGTAAGAACGTTGGATAACTTATATACAATTTCGGAAACACATTGATACGTGCCGGGATTTGAGCCTGCGTCCTCCCGATCGGAAGGCAGTAGTCCATACCATTGAGCCACCATGCCTATCTCATCTCTGATTTATTATCAGAATAGAAGTTTGTATTGATTAGAAGCGTTACAATCTAAACATTAAACACAAAGGCACGCACCGAACACCGGCTCGTTTTGTTCGCCAAAAGTTTTATAATATCGCCCCCTTGTATTTGTATAAACATTCCGTTTTCTGTTGATTCTCAAAACTGGGGGAGTCAAATGTTAGCTGGGCAATGAATAATTCAGGTCAGAACGGAAACTGCGTATTTACATAAGCAAATTGGGTGCGACTGCTGTTATAGAACGACCAGAGTCGCGACATCGCAACTCTTAAACGGTGCAGTCATGCGAGATCATCACTGGATGTTTGGTGTGAACAGACTGGACACAGTTTAAAATTATCACTTTAAAAACATGTGACCTGAACGTACATTTCTACAAAACATAAGACATGAGAATGTAGTATCTTGAATGTTTTGGACAGAAGGTAGTCATTTACACCCACCAATCTACACTGACTCACTAGAACCAAACATACCTGCAGTGACTTCATAGGCTAATGATAACATGTGTTAGTAGATAAAAAAGGGTCATAGGGACCTATAAAGGCATAAAGAATACAATTTGATTGATGTGAGTCTCTTTCTGATTAAAATGGATAAAAAATAAAGTTTAAAAATATTTTGCCTATGATTATAAGAAAATACGATATCTCGTTGTTGAAGTATCTTTAATTCGTAATACTTACACGTTGCAGTCTGTATTAGAAAAGTAGTCGTTACCAACTATCAATCCTCGTAGACAAGGATCAATAAATCCATATATATTGTGTTCCAACATTTGAATTATAACATCCTTGTAGCCTCATGTGTTAATAGGAAACGATCCTTTAGCAAAGAAATATATGAATACGATCTGGTTAATCACACAGGCAGACAGGGGGTAACGTTCAGAAAGACCTCAACGACGTATGTCGCTGATGTAGGAATAATCCAGGAGTGCTATATACGATTAAAACGATAAGCCGTTTCCTAGTTTACCTATTGTATGAAAAGTAGCTTAAATGACATGAAGATGATAAATAAACATAATGAAACGACGTAAAGTCTCTGCAGGGCACATGCATTCTCGCAAAACATAAATATGGGGGAAGAAAGTGCCTCCGTGGTCTTGGGTTCAAGACTTATAAGGAGACCGCATAGGGGAACTGTTAAATACTTTATGGATTTTTCTAGGTTGGTTGAGACATTGCAGGCTGAATCACACTTCTGAAAATAAAGATAGTTCCGTCATTTGGAGGGCACGTAAGCTGTCCGTCCCTAACTAAGAGAAATCTATCTGCATAGGGTCCGCATTAGTTAAATTATAGTAGTCGAATTTGGAGTACCATTTGTCAGTTATTGTAATCAGTTCTTTAGGATGTTATTTGACAAATAATGTTACCATTTAGCTCTAAAACAATTAAGCACAGTACCGAGCAACAAACTTAATCAATCATGAAACAAAACAGATGGCCCGCAAATTGTCTGTTATTTGTACAAACAAAATTCCAAAGCAATTTAGAGCACTACAAAGTTACCACCGAGCCTAATTAGCTTAAGCTACCTACTTACATAAATTGTCGCTTAAGTGTTGGATTATAAATAACATTTTATCCTTAACTCTATTTTACTAATTACACGGTACTTGATATGTGAAGTCGAAATAGATTCTTTTAGAAGCAAACTGTAATTATAAATAAGTTCACTGATGTGGTTAATATATGTATGGTGAAATATAAAGTGGACCCATAGTTTTTTTAAATGATCTATTATGAATTAGTCTATAATGTTCATCTTAGAGCACATGCTATTCCACTATTTGCACTATAATTTTATATCTTAAAGTCTTCGAAAGTGTGGATGTGTAATCGAGTCCGACGTCAAAGGAAATTTTATAATGACTGTCGTATTAGATGGATCAGGCCTAAATACGCGTATCTATAGCTAAACCGGTCAAAGAAAGTTTCAAATTGATTTTCTCTTTCAATCTTAAATTGTTCTGTCTATTTATTTTGTATAACTTTGAACTTAAATCGTTTACATCAAACTTTAAGAGAATTGCCGAAACATTTTGAAATAAGAACAAACTGCGTGGGGTATTTTAGATAAATTAATCTTTAGACGTAAATTCAATAAACTTTATTCAGTTGTTAGAGGTTATTGATTTAAATTACTTAATATTAATATTTAGGTATTTGATTTTTAGCATACAAATGATATCAAAGCGCAGCAGCCCATACTATCTGAATCTTGGGCTCACAATGTGTATTTATCAGAACATGACCATCCCTTAAATGCAATATGATATTTGTATATTTCGTTTGTTCAATTTAATTCGAACAAATAAGTTATAAGTATAACATCAAAACAAATTCTGGCGGGCACAGCAACGCGTTCCAAAGTGCTGTTTTATTGTGGTTTGAAATACGGAAACAAATGACAATCGATCAGAATTCAATCGGACCGAGTCATCAATACGAAATGAGGCTGTTTTCTGTTGCGGTTAAGGGGCCTTTTTTGCATTACGGTTCCATTAATAAAGCCATATTACTTAATTTTGAATTGATCATAATATCTAAAACACGATCGGTATTATGTGGCATTCTGTTTTGGGTGTAGCCAAAATTACTTAATTATTATAGTAGTTAGATAGATATTTATTATAATTATTGAAAACAATGAAAAGACAGAAAGTGTATTAATATTGTCTTAAACTGTCGCGACTCGTACTTATTTTTGGATTCAAGTTAATTTCAAGGCCCGTGACGAATATAATATTGATTGTAAGATTATGAAAGGAAGATTGTAAAAAAACAAAGTTGGTCTAAATTACATCAATCAATCTGTCAAAGTCCCGTCAAATTTAGTATGCCGTTACTATGATTAACAAGAAAATTGGTAGAGGCATTAAATTATAATTAAATATCTTAGTATGTATCGTATTAACATTAATATGCATGTATTATAAATTTATAAAAGAAAGAAAGTTTTTTTTTTCGGTAATTTTTTCACTGATTGATGTGTGAACTGCTGCCTTCCGATCTGCAGGTTCAAATCCAGCCACATACCAACGTCTTTTCGAAATAAAATGTACCAACGTTTAACCGAAGCTCTTTGGAGAAGGAAAAAAAAACAAATGACATATCTACCTGCCCGTTTTACTTTTCTTCTCTCTTTTTAAGGTCGGGAACGCAGTGGTTCCACTTAAGTTGTGAGTCTACATACCTATGCATGCATGCACGCTACCCTATCTCCTTTGATGACCTATATTTAAAATTAAAAAATATATATATCATCATCATCATCATCAGCTCATTAAACGTGCCTACCGAGGGGCACGAGCCTTCCAGTATAGGGTGATTAGGTGTGAAAAAAATATATAGCACGTGATAATTCAATTTCAATATTCTCTTCAACAGATCGCTATCTACAGCTGGACATAGGTTTCCCCAATTTCTTCCAGACATCCCGGTCCTCCGTATTTCTCATCCAGCCTCCACTAGCGAGCTTTCGCAAGTCATCGGGCCAGACGGCGTCCTCCGCTAGAATTTTGATAATTGTATTTATATAATGTATGGATCACGATTTTCTTACGTCATAATACCATAATTAGTCGTCGACATAAGAAAAAACTTTTAATGTCAGTAACCAAAAATATTATACATCCGCATTCGGCGTCATATCTCAGTCACAAAACCTTCCTGGTACGGATATTTTAATCAATATACGAGAAGTACTTTGCCCTGCTAAGACTCTAAAGGGCACAATGTATGGTGACCTTCTTTACTAGGGCCATCTAATCCGTAGCTGAGGGCCCGACTTAATATAAAGGGACAGGCCATTGTATGAGGTGTTACGTACATTTACCCTTCGTAGAAGATTACGTGCTCGGAGTTTAACATTAATTTTGAAAATGCCTTCAAGTTTGTTTTCTGCGGGACAATCCAATTTCGCACACAATGCCGTCCCTTACGAAGTTACAGTTTACCGTGATACCGCTTCAGTAACCCAGTGACTCTAGTTTGGTGAATGGATTGGAACTTTTGTGAGTACGTAACGAGTGGCTTGTGAGCTTCTGTATCATATCGTACTTTTCGATGTATTCGTACGTGAAACTGCAAATGCTAATGACGATTCGAATTTTCTGAAGGGTGGTACTTGGTGGTTATTTTGTTAAATAAAAAAGGCTCGAGTGGTTATGGTTGACTAAACCTTTTAACCGCTTGGATTCCAGGCACAATTTAGCGTCTTAAGGCTTAGAAATATCTTTAATAAAATAATAATACGTATGTTTAGGAAGTAAATAATAAAAACTATTGTAGATTTATCATGTACGTTTTATAGTTGATCATTTCACAATATTAATACCATGATTTAGTTTATATTCATGGTATATATAAATCTAGACACTTCCATTGATCTGGTAAATTAACTTAATACGCTAACATAAAATGCTCCCAGGTTCACTCCAAACAACAAAGAAAAATGTTACTGACATCGATTTATGTTACGATGATCCTATTTACATTAACCTGATTCATGAAACACCAAAACTCTTCCCCAAACTGTTTGACCCTTTATGAACCACACAATATTGACTCTATATAACATAATTTATAGTGTTTCTCATCGTAAACTGGGAGGGAAAAAATCACAATAAATTCAGCTAGTCACCTTCTACTCGTTTGTCAAACACCACTGACAATTTATATGGTGTCACACCAATACGACTCTATTGTAGGCTTAATAGAACTGGATTTACTGTGGCTATAGTGTTTTTCTAGCTTCGTGATGGTGTGGTCGAATATACCATGTTTGGTGAATGTACGAAAATGTTGCGTCCAAGTTATAAATGGATGCAACTGACGTTCACGGAACATTTCACATTTTGATAGACAGATAAAAACTTTGATAGTGGAAAAATCCTTTTCAGTTTTGAAGCGATTCATTTTATTCAGTACGGAAGACTGTGGTTAAAAAAATCGGTCTATTTTTAGCCCTTTCGTATTTATACATGACAAAAATTTCATGTTTTTCAAAAATACAGTCAAGGTGCTGACATGCACGCTACCAATAAGTTTTCTTTGTTATTATGTATACGCCTTAAGACATTTAACAATAAGTAAACGAAAATATAGAAAAATAATAATCGTGGTCACGTTTAAACATTCTTATTGTCATACCAGGTTTTGTGTTATGATAATATTAATCACTAAGAAATAAAAAGTTGATTGGTGGAGTTGGTGGCATTCTTGACCTTTTGTCATATTATAATATTTTTCTCTCTCTTCAACCTATCGCAGTCCCCTGCTGGACATATGTCTCTCCCATTTTGAACCAGATATCCCAGTCCTCCGCTTTTCTCATCCAGCCTCCTCCAGCGACGTTTCGCAAGTCCTCGGTCTATCGGACCAGAGAGCATCCTACCCTACGCTTGCCAAGACGCGGTCTCCACTCCAGAACTCGTCTGCTCCAACGGCCATCGGTTCTGCGACATACGTGATCTGCCCACTGCCACATCGACTTATTGATATCAATATTATTCTCACGCATATTAAGGGATTCTAAATATACTAGAGTGAACTTTTCACAAGCTTCTCAGTTTACTTTTTTCATTTTTGAAATTGATTGTAAACCTTCCGCTGAACGTTTCGATTTGCGTAAAAACAATCGGGTACTTTTAACCACCATAAATTACGCTCGCCGTGTCGCTAGCATTTAAAAATCCATCATTGGGATTCGCAAGTCACCAACGTTTCATTTATACACTGTCAAAAGGAGTGACAGTTCGGTTATGCGGACTCAAAATAAAATTACTTAAATGGATTACCATAACACTGGCGCTTTCATTTTATATCCGGCAATGATATTAAAGGGCACGTATTTTTCAAGAGAAGTTATTTTGTTCACAGTTCTAAGGCCGTGTCTTGTTACTGGTCATATGATTTATTATGTTCCGGATATATTTTTTATTGGAACTTTATATTTATAGTTAGATGAAATGGAACTTTCAGACTGGGCTTTAACGTTTTGAATCCCTATCCAGTAGATATAAAAACAAAAGATATTGGCGGAATATCACTGGTCATAGCATAGAATTTTCAGGATCTCACCTTTCTTATACTATTATCACTAGGATGTATTCTGTGGGTATCACTGTGGTTTACGATTCAAAGCTATGTATGGAAAAATATATGGAAAATTCTTATTCGAAGACATTATAATAACATTAAAGTTTATTTCCATCGAAAACATGTAAACAATTTATTAATATGCGAGATTTATTTAAAACATTAACCAAAGTAGATGGCTTCATATAATGACACAACCAGGGACTACAAAATATTTGTCGAGCCATTTGGTGTAATGGTTGAGATGTTGGCAATTACACCAAGGGTTCCGGATTCGATTCGCGGGCAGTACAAACGTATTTTGTGTGCATATTGTACGTGTCTGTTTAAATAGGGTGTTTCCATGTACAAATGTATGTATTAACAAAAAATATATGGTATGTTTATCCGTCGCTTCGTAGTAAGTAACCATATTACAGACAAATTTTAAGTTTTGGGTTATATGGCGCCATGTAATTGATATTTAGACGGCGCCATATAACCCAAATATATACATATAGATTATTAGAGAGTAACTCGAGTTTCTTGCCGGCTCTTCTCGAAGATCCTACTTATTCCGAACCGGTGGTAGAGTCACAAAAAATATGATAATAATAACAATTGACGATTCAAAAGTATCTGTTTTATTTGAATAAAGATTTTTTTCTTTCTTTCTTTCTTTCAATTATAGAATATTGATTATTATTTGTTTTCAAAGCTTTCACTCAATCAAGTGATATCTACTCCATATTATACGTTCTTGAAAAAATAATGTAATCTTATTCCGGGGATTTTTATTTCCTATATAGTACTAAACAATCGCTCTCTCTAACCCTTTGAACTGGAACACAAATACAGTAAATTACATGAAAAATAAATAAAATTGAGGTATTTATTTGACGACCCATTTGGTGTTGCGGTTGAGAGGTCGGCTGCAACACCAAGGGTTCCGGGTTCGATCCCCGGGCAGTACAAACATTTGTTTGCATGAACATGTCTGTTTGTAATGGTCTGGGTGTTTTCTATGTATAATATGTATGTATTTACAAAAAAAAAATGTATATAAGTATATTTATCCGTTGTTTAGTACCCATAATACAGGCTTCACGCTTAACTTGGGACTAGATGGCGCTGTGTGAATGTCAGTTGATATTTATTTATTTATTACTAAATCTAACTCAAGAATTATTCTGCTTCATTAATAAATCATGAACGGCTTTAATGAAAAGAAAATCTTATATGACCCCTTGAAATTGGTTTACTTTCACTCGGCTATCAGTAAAGTAGCAAGTAGGCTTCCTAATCCCCGTCTCTATACGGCAAAGCAATTATTGGGTCCAATATGGCTGAATCGATGGCAGATTCGATAGGAGCAGCTTTGCTAGCACCAAAGGTTGTAAATTCAATCCGCACCAAAGATTTAACCTCTTGATAAGATATTTATTTTTATGTTTAAGTGTACTTTCTCTTCAACCTATCGCAGTCCACTGCTGGACATAGGTCTCTCCCATTTTGCGCCAGATATCCCGGTCTTCCGCTTTTCTCATCCAGCCTTCACCAGCGACCTTTCTAAGTCGTCGGTCCATCGGGCCGGGGGCGTCCTACGCTACACTTACTGGGACGCAAAGTGTAGTTTACAATTACATAAATATGACCAGCTTATTTACTTGTATCAATCGCAAATCTCCACTCTCAAGAATACTTTTTTTATATCATAACGGGGACGGTCAGTGCGCTGCTAAGTGATATGCCTGAACATGACAGAAGCAATGTTGCAGAAAATTAATAGCAGTAGGTAGTCATTATTTTTCCGTCAACACTGCTTTGCGCCCGTCACCCAAGACAGACAACAGATGTTAGGTCTCTCATCCCAAAACACATAAGTGCAAAACTACTCCTATTTTACGGGACGATATCTGGCACTGCGGTGGTACCTACCAGGACGAATCGGTACCAATGTACCATCTAATACCCATGCGATTTCAAATCCAGTATAATATTCAAATTGTTCATTTGTAACGCTATCGCGATCTCGTGGGGACGGAGGCGAACTTCCGGTAGCTACATACTCTCGCAAGAGCGTGGTACAAGATCCGGGGTGGACCAGAACGACAAGAACGTCATCAAGCGCATCTCCCGTGTTTTCGGCCTGTATAACCGTAAGGTTGAGTCAGGCCATGGGTGGTGGTGGGATGTGTTCATTTGTAACTTAGTGTATATAAAGGTTCTAAGGTTTTAGTTACTTGGTAACCCTTTGCGTGACAACACAATTTTACTATAAGAATTAATTATTTAAATACATATAAATAAATATCCACTGACATTCACAGAGGTAATAGGTTTAGGTACTAAACAAAGGATAAACATACATATATACTTTTTTTGTAAATACATACATATTATACATAGAAAACACCATGACCAATACAAATAGACATCTTTATGCACACAAATGGAACCCTTGATGTTGTAGCCGACGTCTCAAACATTACACTAAATAGTTAAGTATTAAGTTGATATGGTGTATTTTAATAAAGTAATTACTTGAAAAGTTGTATCTACAGCTCATTTTGTGTTTGCGAGGTTGCAATAATCTCGTTAATTAGTTAGTCTTAGGCGAAGAGTTAAGATTGTATGCATTAAGAACATACTCAGAAAATTTTAAACTTACCTAACTTTAACTTTCAACTAATCGTTGATTAAATCAACGAATTATTGGCCTGCCGCTATTTTCCTACGCTTATGCCTTAATAAGAATAATTTTCGCGTGTTGATTTAATAATTTATTAGGTATCCTTATTTATGCTTTCAACGTCTAGACAAAAGGCAACCAAAATATATAAATATATAGAAAGATAATACAGCTCAATTCATTAACAGAAAGCACATCATAAATGTTTTTTCCAATTGAATTCAAGGAGTTTATAATTTTCTTATTATATTCCATGGGCAAATGAGAAGACGATTAACCTCATTGTCAGTGCTCTCACTTCCCGCAGTCAATTATAACTCCGAAAGAGCTACAAGGGTGTTACAAACCTTAAAATATTAAAAGGAGATATGTGAAAGGGGGAGATTTTGGGCCTCCCCTCACACTCTCACACTTAAGCACTATCGTGAAATTCATTCCATGGATTTATAGGTAATAATGTGGGTCGCCATTTTACAATTGCCTTCAATTAAGTTTAACTCCTCGTTAAACTAAACAATTCACCGGTCTATTGTGACGAACAGGTTCAGCACGTGTTACATGATAGAGTTTTAGAATGCACCTAGCGTATAATATTTTTTACGATTATTTAGTGCGCTCACCTGGTGGTAAGTATGCGCCTGCACATGATACAAAGAAAATATTTATTTGGCATTAAAAAAAAACAACATATTACAGAAGATCTTAAAGGCTAGTGCCAAACAGGACTTTACTCAGCAAAGGCCCAATTTCAATGAAGCCCTTTTGGTGTACACTATTAAAAGTATTCAATAATAATAACAACAATTGATTAAAATTAAAAGTTTATAACAGATAGATGCAGTGTTGATGAAACTTAATTACGTAACGTAAGTAGTCATTATTTTAGTATATAGACACGTAGATGTTAGGTCTCTTATACCCCGTAATTTTTACTAGCTATAGTGCCCTTATCCCGAAACACAGGAGTACAAAACACTCCTATTTTACAGGATAATATATGACACTGTGGTCATACCTCTACTCGTACTCAGTACCGACTTTACCACCTAGTAAATAAATTAAATAAAAGTAATAATCAACTCTTCATACTCATATAAAGAAGACATATTTTTAAAAAGCCGACTTTGTAAGTCAGTGTTTATTCCATTTTAGAAGTATCGTTGGTAGTTCGGTTTAAGTCAATTTACTTTTTTTTATTACCGCTATAAGTCAAGCCTCGGAATGTGTTATAAAAATTGCAAAATATCGCTTTTGCAGTACTTAATGTTGGCACTTAGAATGCTTAGCATTTTTTTGCATAGGCTAATCAACTAAAAGAGACGGCCAATGAAAAATACAGTTTAAACTGGAAAATTTGTATTTGCTTCGCTTCCAACTTATTTCGATGGTATAGTTAACTAACAGTACTATCGACGGAATCCTTGTGCAGGTTCTTAGTATAAAATAAGATTTATAACATATTAAAATAAAAATCTCTCTTGAAGAATGAAAATCATAGACCGATAGCGCTTCTGAGCCACGTCTGGAAGTGTTTTCCAGGTTTGTGATAAATCGACTCGCAATTTAAAAAGACATGCCGAATCCTAACCACCGACTGCTCCGGTTCGAAAAGTCTGCACTGGGCTTTGAAAAGATTACAGCACCGTGGGCCACATCCATACTGTTTGGCAGCTTATACAGGAGAATGATGAGTAAAACCAGCTGCCGTGTATGGTTTTTGCAGACCACGAGAAAGCCTTCAAAACTAGGGCTGTCCTGAAGGCTCTGCAGTGATATGGATCGACTGGCGATATATCAAGGTGTTGAAATGCTTCTCCAACGCATTGACAATGACCTTTCAGATCTAAGACCAGCGTACAACACCTATCCATTTGCATCGCGGAGTAAGCCAGGGGGATTTCATATCTCCAATACTGTTTACAAACGAAATTGAGGATGTCTTTATGACCCGGGACTGGTCTGAAAGAGGCACCAACATCAATAGACAGTATATTTCTCACTTACGTTTTGCTGACTATATCGTCTTCGTGACAATCATCGGAAGAGCTTGTGGAAATGACCATCCCAACTTGGCTGCATTAATTTCGTCATTCGGCAAGCTACGTCACATCGACAATGCCGTAATGATTAAAGACAAAAGTCTTTGAGCAATGCATCCTACCCACAACATCATACACAGCTGATCATTGTACTGAGTATTTTACGTTAAATTAAATTGTAACAGCAATGTTTATTCATTATTGAAACAAACATAAATACCAACTCCCATACATATTCAGCCACATCTAAACGGATTAAAACTTTTGCCTGATCACGTACTTAAAACTGGCATAACTTCTAAGAAATTAACGCAAACGAAGCCCTAAACAAACTTTCTAATTACTTGTCAAGTGAAATTAATAATTCAAAACAATTAGTAGATCAAACAAGAGCCGCCGAATAGAATCTATAATTAAATGCCGCGTTATTAAAGAAAAAGCCAATAAAATACAAACAAAAATTGATTGATAATTTAAGGCAAAAAAAAATGGCCGAAGCGTTCTCATTATAAAGTAAACTTCGTTGCGAATCCCTGTTGAGTTAATGTACCTATTAGAATCTTTGTAGGTTCGACAAGTACCTATTTGAGTTACCGGCACGTACCGGGTTGCTTTTCTCCCCGAACTGCTAGGTTATCTAGGTTCCCCAAGTGTAATCACGATTTGAGTCCAATTCTGGGACACCAGACACCAGTCAGAGACCCATCTGCTTCCGCCAATTGTCTGGAGAAGTTTTTTTTTTATATGCTATAGCAGGCAAACGAGCAAACGGCTCATATGATGGTAAATGACACCGTCGCCCATGTACATTTACAATACCAGAGGGCACTGAGACGCGTTGCCGGCCTATTAACAGGGAATTCGCTCTTTTTTGAAGGTCGCCAGGTCGTATCGCTCAGGAAATATCTCCGGAAGCAACTGATTTCACAATTTCGTCGTTCCTGGAATAAATTACGACAAAAACGAACTGTCGAGGACTTCCATTCATCTAGGTGATGAGGATGAAATTTTGAGTTTTGCCTCAAAGTGCGGTGGCGAAATGTGGCAGCCGGAACGAGTTCGAATAATTCCTCAAAACACTCCCCATATTATACGCGGTAGAGGATGCAGAGTGCGGCAAACCCAAAGCATCGAGACGATCGGAAATAACCTGAACATTGTAAATATCATCCGTGGCACAAGCGAAATTACAATTTAAGAAAAAAAAACCTTGAAAATGTTTGGGATGAATGAGGGCTTAACGAACTTACTGGGACTCGCGACCATGACCAACAAAGGGCAACATATTGTGTTGTTGACGATTTTTTAGTTTATTTATAAAACCATAAACAAGTTTGCAATTTAGTTACAATAATTTACAAGATATCTTCATAATGACAAACAAAGCATTATTGACACATAATAACATATAAAAACATTACTAAAAAGTGTGATTTTAATTCATCAGTGCACACAGCATTTAAATAAAATTAAGAATAATCCAAACTTATTGTACACGTGAGGATGTGTGTTAGTATGACGCAATGTTCAATATCAGAGGTTGTGGTTTCCTTATTACTCTCCAAATTTTCGTATAGTACTCTATGTCAACATAACCATACAAAGCTTATATTAAGCCAGCTACGGCAAAGTGTCAACCATTCACTTAACCTAACACTACCGCACAAAACCAATTACAAAGATGGATTACGTTAACGGCCTACAGAATCGAGGCTCAATTTGTGGACCTATATATTTAAATACCAATATACCTTTATATAGGGCTGACACATGCGATAATTACGGCCATACGAGTATAATGGCAGTATGGGCCACGTGTGAGTGCATGAAGTAAGTTAAAATATTTATTAAAACAATTTTTGTATTAAAAACACTTTATTCTGATATTAAAAATTCGACGTATTCGCGAGTATAAACAAATTTTCCAATTTCAAATCATTGATATTTTATTTATGTTTATCTTTAATACATAATTTTTGTGGTTTCCTTTCATTTACGTCCGTAATTTGTGTTTGTAATTTATTCCGACTTCACATTAAAATATCTTAGTGCGACAATCAAAAAGTGTATAATATTCTTAATCGCATCCTGTATATTCCAGTGAAAATCTTATCAAAATCGGTCGAGACATTTCAGATATCCGTACTAACAGGCAGACATAAAAATAATGGAAATAAGTATTATGATATAATAATTACACGAGTATATCTTATATACATTCATGTGGTTCTTTTAACACTGCCGTCATTGCAACCAATCTTTTACTATTTGTAGAGTTCCTCAGAGTGATCAATTCAGAAATAAGGTATATTCAGGGCAAATAGTCTGAAGAACCGAACGATGTTTGGACCAAAAGTTCTGTGGAGACCACGTACCGGCAAACGCAGCGTAACATCGCCAACTACATGAAAAAAGGTTCTAAAAAACATGAATGTATAAAAAGAATCAGACGAAATCGCGCTAACAACAACAAAGTGTCAAAATTTGGCCAGTTTTTATATGAAAAATCAAGACATTTCACTTGCATCTGTCAGCAGAACCGAAAAAAAACTGAAAAGAACATGGCTTACTCACTCGACACATTTTCTGTATAAATGACAATCCGTCCATATTTATACGTCCAAGCTGGAAAAGTAAAGCGGCTATGCGGCTTCTGACAACTGGGAGTAAAAGTTATTGTGGGAGTCTTCAGTTCAGCAGCAAAATCAAAATTTACATGCTTCCACGGTGTAGTCCAGTCGTAGGATCGAATCTCGCGGGAAGACGTCTTAGTGAAAGTGACTTTGTGCATATTTTTCCAATTTATTTAGGTCATGTTAGCCCAAGTTTTTACTTACCTAAGGACTCCTGGCTGCTTCTACAAATTTATGTAAAATATTTCTCTATTATTATAGCTTTTTTATGAAAAACAACAATATGCCAGCCCTGAATCAAGTCTACATGAATCGTTCGAATCGATCCGCTCTTTTGTTCAAATAAATCATTACATGACACTTTTGAATCGTCAAGAAGTTATTTTAATGAATCTACCACCGGTTCGGGAGGTTGTTATCTACCGAGAAGATACCGGCAAGAAACTCGTGTAGTTACTCTTTTCAAAAAATGGGTTTACAATGTTCTCATTTCGAGTCAAAATTTATATAATACTATTCGTTTTTACATAGCTGTAATATGTCTAATTTATATAATTCTATATTATCATCCTAATTACATTATTTTTACTTGGAACACAATGCGAGCACATTAAGCCAAATAATGTTATCGGCTAAATAGTCGTTAACACAGTAATATCCTTTTTTCAAAAGGGTACTTTTAATTATAGCTTTAAACTTAAGTAAGGGAAGATCGACAATATGTTGGTACTTTATTAAAATACTTTATACAATTACCAACAAAAGATTTACCCACTTTGTGTAGCCGAAGATTTGGAACAGCAAGTTTGTTTCTATTGTTGAGACTGTGAAGATCACAGTTTTTATCAAACATATGAATATTTTTACGCACGTACATTAAGTTCTCACAAATATATTGTGACGCTACTGTCATTATACTAATTTCTTTGAAAAGTTCTCTAAGAGAATCACGGGTTTAAGTGGTAAATAGCGCGAACTGCTCTTTTTGCAGTACAAAAATGGTTTGTATGTCAGCAGCTGCACCCCACAGCAACATGCCGTATGACATTACACTATGAAAATAACTAAAATAAACCAATCTTGCTGTTTCAACATCTGTCAGAAGTCTTATTTTCCTAACCGCATATGCCGCTGAACTAAGCCTTCCAGCAAGAGATTCAATATGAGGTCCCCACTGAAGTCTATTATCAATACTTATTCCAAGAAAAACAGTTGAACTAACAAATTCTAATTTTTCATTATTAAGAGTGATATTGGTTTCTACTTGTCTTACATTAGGCATACTAAACTTAATACTGGAGTGTACTCCACGCCGATGGACAGACGACTTGCAATGGTCGATGGTAGACGCTGGATGAGGAAGACCGTGATATCTGAAGAAAATGAGGGAGATTTAAAAAGGTACTTGGTCAATAATAAAGAACAATCAAAACGTAACCTACCGATTTGTTTTATCTATAAACCTAGAACAATTTACCCCATACATTTGACGTCATTAATGTTTTGCTTATTAGTTTACTGTCTATGGTGTATCCATTGAAATGGTAAGTTTTGTTATAAGGACCAAATTAAATATGTAACCGCTAGCAATTTATTTGAAATTGTCTAGCGGCCATATATTCTTATTTCTTAAATTAATTCTGGGTACCTAATTGAGGACATTATAAAAAGTAATCTCATTGAGACATTTTCTGAGAGCCTATAATTTCCATCACAATACCTATTAACGCCGCTGTAATCTTATTACTCTAAGCGTCTCCCTTAATTGGTTCTCAAAACAACACTTTAAGATTGTTTCATACTTCTTTATGGGTATCGAACAAATGAAGTACAGGTTTGTTAGAAACTTCGGTAATAACGTAGCGCGACAGTTACGACCCAGAATAATGATCACATTAACGAAAATGACAGGCCAAATTATGAATTCAACCAAATTTTGAACCCCAGCCACCGATTGAAATTAACTTGAACAAGTTTTTCAAGATTTAATTAAAGACGCCGGTGAATTTATAACGCACCCATTGTTTATCGCTTTAAATGGCCGTTATATTTTGTTTTCCTTAAAGATATATTGAAGAGAGTATTTTTATTTAAAAACCTGTTCGTGTGATTTATTACTCGTGTAAAGCAATAAACATTGCACTTACGAGTTCACCCTTTTTTAAAATGGGTCAACTGTATTATTGCTATTTAATGACAGGTCTTAAGAACACTACTCAAGCCCTGCGACTGCGACTACCACACTTATCATTAATCTAACACACGATTCAGGCACTTTAAAAAAATGAATAGCTCATGTTTGAGCAGCAGTTCCTTTCAAAGTCTAAACTTCAGACACAAGTTACTATTAATTAAGAAAATGTTAAAGTGAATTATATTAAATATAATATTTAATATACACACATCACAATACTTTTTCAATTAAATTTGTATATTTGTATTATTATAAGCCGTCACGTCAAATCATGAATCATAAATGTTTATACGATTCCTGATATTTGAAGCGATACGTGCACCACAAAAGTTCGGTATTCAACCGTTCAATTTAAACTTAATAGGTTTTGTCATGACATAGTTATTTATTACCTCATTACTCCATGTTAATGTTCTATTATGAGATATTAGTTGCTAAACCGATACTCCGCGGTTGTTCATTAACTTAGCTGCCAATTCTATAATGCAAATAGGAGTTTATTTTACGTATGAGACTAGAGGGAACTATATGTTAACTGTGTTCTCGTATATGAGTGCTTATAAAAAAAAATATTAATCAATCGTATATTTTCATTAGAACAAAAGACAACAAGTTAACCTGTTTCAGTTAAGTTCAAGAGTTAAGAGTTGTCAGTAGAGGCGTAGCGTAGGTAATACAAAAAAGTGAGAAACAGTGACAGTGACCTCTTTCAACAATACAAGAATAATATATACCTATGGTTCAGGGTACAAAAGAAGAACAGATATGTTATTGGATGATGTGATCTAACATCATTATGTCACACAAACATCTACTACGTGATCTAAATTGGCTAGCACCGGTATACTCAGGCAATAACATTTACAAGCAAATAGGGCAGATTTATTGCAAAATTTATTCATGAGAAATTACAAGCGTCAACCGGCAGTATAGTTTTGCCTTTTATAGACAGTTTTGATTACTTTAAATTATCACCCATTATTAATAAATAGATCAACATATATAAAACAATATTAAATCTGCTAAATAAAATGAAAAATATTACCAAACAAGCGTTCAATGATCTTTAAATTTTAAAATACATTACAAGGTTTTACTTTGATTGTATTTTGAAATTTGCTGTACAAAACGTTTACTCCGAACCTTTATTATGAAGCAATAGCCATGTACAATTTTAGTCAGAGTATCATTATACAGCTGAATGTTTATGTGTGTGTGAGATTTTTTAATATTATATTTGTTTCTTCTTCATGCCTTAACGCGTAAAGCAATTTCAATAAAATTGGTTTCGGAGATAGATAACAAACCGCACTTTAGTCCAGGCTGTCAGTTATGTATTGGCTACATTTAATTGTGGAAAATACCGTATACCGCGAGGCTCATCAAGTACTTTATAAATCTTCAAAATTGCTCCGCAAATAGCGCCAATAAAGATGATAGCCACCAGAATTTTCTAGAACAAGAAAATGTAACATATTGCCTAGGTGAAAATCCCAAGATATCGTAAAGATTCCCTGTTTCCGTGTACCTTGTAAATGTGTTATCCCCATAGGAGCTTTGACTATCGTGTATACGATCCTCTAATACTTTGCAGCTTAAACTTTAGTTTGGAACTGCTAAAGAGTTACTCTTGGTATAATCATTGTGTGATTAAGAAATACGTACTTACATCGCTGATTCATTGACCCGATGTTTTTAGCTTCTGAAATGAGGTATCGTCACCTTTGTCGATCCTGCGCCACTTCCCGCCAATCATTAACCTGGAGTTCACACTAATCAGACTCTAAAACGTCTTTCGTTTAAGAAATTATAAGTTAAAAATTTCTTGAATATTCATTTTGAACAAAATTATATTCTGTTAAAAAATCCATTTTTATTCTACGAAAATATTATTACGTGGATTGATTTTATTTATTTTTAATTAGCGTTAAATATTATAATGTATTACACTATAAGTAAAGTCAAATGTTTTTCTATTGGCAAACAAGTTCCATACAATGTACGTACATAACAACAAACTATGGTTCATCATCATTAGCTCATTAAACATCCCCACCGATGGGCACATGTCTACCTGTATAAGATGATTAGGCCTTAGTCGTCCACGTGGGCCCAGTACGGGTTGGACGACTTAACGCCCAACCTTTGAATCTCTTCGCAGGCGTACGCAGATTTCCTCACGATGTTTTCCTTTACCGTAAGAGACATGACGTACATGAGATCTGATATCTTTTTTACAATGCAAACCTTATGTGGTCGTCTTGGCAACATTTTACATGAAATGTGTGAGATAAGTATATGTTTTAGTTTAAAAAAATACAATTGACAGTCTATATTTCGAACACAAATTCTACTCGAGAATGTTAAGCCCCTAATAATTTATCACTGATATTATACTTAATATCAATAATTACATACTCCACGATCAACATTTGGCTCGGTCCAGTGTTGTTTCAGTGGGGAACGCCGCGTTTGGCAAATAAACTAATGAGTGCCATGCGAATTATTTATCTACGTGACTAACTACATCAGTTTCAGAATCGCTTTCGGCCAGGGGTTATGTATGGGAAATTTTAATTAGCTGGAAAATAATTGGGACATAGAGTCGTTTGCCTCTTGTTACTTATATATATATTACATATCTATTGCAAATTTCAAACATTTTGTATGAAATTGTCGCAACAATACAGAAACAGAGCATAATATGTCTCAAACAATAAAGTTATTATTTATTTAATTATTTTGCTAAATGGACACTATTTCTTAGAACTTATTTCTAGTTGATTTTATATTAATTCAATAGTCAATTTCGCCCACGATTCGTTTTTTTAGTCGAAATGCACTGTATGAGAAATGAAACTTCTTTTCAACTTATGACAATATTCGGAAAAATATTAGTACTTTTTAAAAATTATTATGAAAATACCGCTATTTAAATTTTTGGCATAAAGGTAATATTTCAAGTGGATTGTTATTTGTTGTTATTTTTATAATAGGTGCATTTTATAAATTATTAGTTTGGTAAAGGACACAGTATTAGAATATCTGTATATCAACTCGTAAAAAAATCAACAGATGGCGTTAGTGGCTGAAAATTCCTGTCGCCATCTGTAGTAGCCCGGACTTATAAGAACTAACGAGAAAACTTTCCTTATAAAATCTTCGTATTGAATATTAACATGTTCTTTATTGGCCATAAAAAGACGTTGAGGCGTTATGGGCATAATAATCGACTTGGAAATGTGTTTTACTCCTTTAAATAAAGTTAACTAAAGCTTTGTGGTGAAGTTTCTCTTGATTAGTTTGGACCTGTAACCGGTACCCGCTATCATGAAAACTTAAAATGTTTTTGAAGTTTCATGATGACAGAAATAGGTGCTTCAACTGAGATCTGAGGATGACGATAGATTTTTGTAATTGAGATTATGGATGACATAAGCAAAGCGTCTACATAATATACTTTGGATCGTTAGATTACTTAATGAACACCTGAAGACTTTATTAAGTTATCTAACGATCCAAAGTTTGACTGCCAAAATTCCAGGCACAAAGGAAAGTCTATTGTTTGTGACAAATAGTTTTTTTTATGCTATAAGTGAACGGGACAGTCAATGCGCTGGTAAGTGATACGCCTGATCATGACAGAAACAATGTTGAAGGCCATTAATAACCGTAGGTTGTCCTTATTTTTCCTCCAACACTGCACAGCTCCCGTCTCCCGAGACAACAGATGTTAAGTGTCTTATACCTGATAATTATACTAGCTACAGTGCCCTCATCCCGAAACACAAAAGTGCAAAACACTCCTATTTTACGAGACGATATCTAGCATTGCGGTGGTAACTACCTAGATAACTCAGTTCCGAGTGTACCACCTAATAAATAGGATTATGTATACAACTTTGTTTAAGATTTACTTCTTTGTATTGGAGTCGTTATCAGTTCCATAGTCAAGTACTAGTCAGCAGCTATTCATTTGGCGCTTTCTTTCACATGCCCTTTAACTTATTTATTATAAGGTAATAAGAACCTTAAAAGATGGATTTCGAGTACGATTCTAACATAAATGATCGAAAAGTAACTTTTTTTCAAAACAGACATCAAATAAACGATTTCATCGTTGACACCTCCCAAGGTGAGCGATGTCCGTATTACAGTATACACACCATCGATTTGGCACGTGACTATGTATACGAGCAATAGACATATTGCCGAAGTAAAAACAGGAGGGGAAAATTGGGAAAACATATCGTGCGAAGATCAAAGATCACTTTGTTGTACAAGAAAACGTTTTGGCGAACACGTTAACACACATTCGTGAGGGAAAAATGGAACATCTTATTTATTATGTAACTTTGTTTCAGATTTATTAACGATCTCGTGCGAATAATTAATCAACTTTACCGCTTTGCTGGATTTTCGAGCACGATAAAGCAATGAATTCGAAGACAGGTATAAACAATCAAATAAATATTGGTGCAGCAGTTTCTATTAACGAAATGAAATAGTAGCAGGTGTTTCGTGTGGTAGTGGAATCAGGAGGTATTCGGTATTCATCTAACCAGAATTCTGTGACAAAGTCAAAGACTCCTTAGTCTAGTAGCGTCGCAGATAAAATGATCTTTACTTTGAGTACTTTGGAATGCCTGCGTAAGATTGAGTGTATGTACAAATAAAAATTAAACGAATATATCGATAAAAAATTAAGATGTTTCATATATGTTTTTTTCTAATAAGTACAGAATGATTGGAGTTATCTCTAGTACCTACGAGCAATAAATGATTAGAAAATTTGATATCACTAGACACCAAGACTATGAATTGAAAAACCTTGAGTTGTGTATTCTTGTACAAGGGTACTCGTACAGGAATCTGATAAATTGAAAAATTAATAACGCTCGTACTTAATATTGATATCCCTCCATATCATATAAAACTTAAAATAGTAAATAACACCTCTAAAAAGGCAATAATTTAATGGCGTACGAGTATATGTCGTGACAGCCAACTAAAGTGTGGATATTTATGACTATATATGAAAAAAAAGTGTAAAACATCGCATGTTACCGTGGTGTTATGACGCTCGATCGTGCCGCCATTTCTGCATGAGCGATGAATCACGTCACGGGCATGGTGATAAATTTTGATCCCACCTGAAGGCTTCTAGTCGACTATTAGAGTCGGCTTTTTCACGGTTCAAATTGGCCTTTCGCTGTGGAAAAATGGGGATTTTTGCTCATTTTTGCACGATCGACATTATTTTGGCGATTGCTTACTTTTCGATGGCTGTATGTTGTTCATAAATGTCCGTGTTAGACTGCGTGTTGCAATTACATATTAGCAAAAGTAAAACGGCAACAGCCATTATCGCTTAAGCGAAAGTAATCATCATCAGACTAGGTCTTATGTGAATACGGGCTTTCACGCACAGCATAGCTTTCATAATTGGTCCGCCCCATTTGGTGGGTGTGAACCAATAGCATCCGTACATTGTAGCTGGTACCAGCGGCTTACCGTGCTCATCGAAATACATGATTATCATATTTTCTTTAAGAACAGTCAGGTAATTTAACCTAAAATATCCTGTTGAAGAGTACGTTCGGGTTCTTTTTGAACATTGTGTTGCGTACAAACTATTGCCAACTTCACATCAGTAGTCATGCATTACTACTAACTTAACTAAATATATTGTTTAAAGCAAACGTTGTTAACGATGGCAAAAGAAATGCCTGATGGTTATTTATATCGTCGTTCATGGATTCGTATCTTCGAAGGAAGGTGCTTTGCTGGCATTTAACCCTTTGACCGCCACTGACGCCTTAAGGCGTCAGATACAATAGACATTACATGGGTTCAAAATCAATTAAAACGACACTACACTAAGGGGAAAATGGTTCGAAGTCTCACTCTCTCGGCTTTTGTCTGTGGGGCCGTAGTTAAATGGCTGTGCATAACTACTTAAAAACAATAGTAAAGTTAATCAATTAACACACATTTTGCTACATAGCGAAAGCTAGAATTATATATCGACGAAAGTGATCTCTGTCTCTCGCAAACTCAAGTGTTTGGAATTGACTGTTAATCGGCAAACTTTGACGATTAGCCGAAGATGATTAAAATTAATTGCCTCAGAGGTTCTTCCCAACCCGCTTACCTTCCCATATTTTGTTGAAGGGTTAATTGCAAGTTAGTCTTCACTGTATCTACATGTTATAAATATATATTAGTAACTTGAATACAATACAATACATACATATAGCATGTAATAACATGAAATGTTATTTCAGTTTTTATTGTTGTATAAATTAAATAAGTACTTAAATATGTCTAGAAAACTAAAGTAGCTATTTGCTACAACGCGTATTTTTTTAATTATATTGCACAAATGTTAACAAAATAGGACAATTATGTATGATATTTTAATTTTTTATACAGCTATCAAAATGTGTCATTATTCAATAGACTCACTGTAGCAGGAGAAACAAAATACCAATAAATGTTTCAGTAAATGAATTTGTTTTGAATTCAGAGGCTTTGAATTAAGATTGTAAAGAGTTTGTTTACCATAAACGTTATAACAATGCAATTTTATTCGTTGTGTTCAGCTGCTCTAATACTATGTCAGTTATAGGTATTATTTAACGACACATGCGTATCAAATACTCTGACACCAGGGCCCTAATTCCGCTAACTTTAGGTATCGTATTATGGCTCAATAGTAAAATTTTGCACTAGTTCGTTCTGTTTCATGGTAGGGCTCTAATTGGTAACTTTTAGACAATTCATTCTACTTAATAATTATCGTTTTAAACCACTGAGGTTAAATTTGTATCGGAATACCTAATTTACAGTTGGATTAAAAAGTGTCGTTGTATCAAAAAAAATAGTAGAATCCCCAGGGTGGTCTGATTAAATTATCAACTTGCCTTATTAATCGTTTTGTAATTTACTTATTATTGACATTTAACATAACTTGAGCACAATTAACAGCACGTGCATGAATTTTTCCTGTCAATTTCAAGAATTGAAAATTAATAAAATCTCTAAATGAAATCTCTAGAATTCGGAATTTAAATTCAAAATTTCCTGAGTAATTTTCTCGATAATAATCATCTCGATTACAAGAACGAAAGAGTATATTCAAATTCATTAGTTACAATAACTATATTTTGAAAGCCCAACAACTCATTGCTTATACCTAAATCTTTTAAATCATTGAAATAGGCTCACTCGACTGAATTTAAAAATATTCCAAACTTGTTTAAAAAACAAGGCGTCGGTACTTAGGAACACTAACTTAACAATGGTACTAATAAACAACAAAACGAATATCGAAATCTAATCTAATTTCAGAGATTCCTTTTGTTCTTCTTTTCAATTGTTCAAGAACACTTCTATTCCTAATTTAACGTTCCAACGAACGCTCGTCTACGAACGGAAAAATAATCCTTTTACAAAAAATGTGGATAGAAACACCCCCATCAAAGGCTTGGACGGAGGCTTGAGACAATTTCTGTAAAAGATACGAAAGTTACTTAGACTCGAGAGGGAACTCGAGTATCAGTGAATCAGCTGGCGTGACAGAAGACTTTTAATTACTAATTTCACGCTCCTCGTGTGTCCCTTGGGCGAGATGCTGGAGTTGGAAATTGTGACGTCACGGGGTGTAAATCATATTTAATCGCAGAGCGTATAACCCCCTATTGAGTTTAGTAAATGAGGTTCTCACGTTATAGACGTTTAATTGCGTATGACTAGGAACGTTACTTTTATGTTCAACGTGCACTAAAGGGGTAAAATCTTGGAGTGGAGTTTATGCTACAAGTATAAGAATGTTGAGTATATGTTACTGTAAAAGCTCGAACTCTGGTAATTCCCAAGATTTTCCAGTAAAATTTTAGTTTTTCTAATTCTTAATGGTAAATGTTCAAAATGTCTTGCGATTCGAACTTTTAGCACAATTTAATTGCTAAATCTTAGGATTTACATTAAGGCACTGTATATGTTGAAATAAAAGCATTCATGTTGTTTATTGTAATTACATCTACGTACACAGTCGCTTACGTAGATGTAATTCGAAGGTTGTGTGTGAAGTCGTCCAATCCGCACTGGGCCCGCGTGGACGACTAAGGCCTAATCACCCTATACGGGTAGGCTCGTGCCCCCCGGTGGGGACGTTTAATGAGCTGATGATGACACAGTCGCTTTTTGTTAGTCGAACTTTTATTTAAAACCAAAAATTGGTAAAAGAAGTACAATATACCAATTCCAAACTAAAGTACGAATTTACGGTAAAGAATGACTGATAACATATTAAAAATATCATTTCAATATGATTTCTCTAAATCTTAAATCAACAATATTCACTAAAAAAATGTAAAGTTATATGCGTTATTCATTAAAGTTAGAGTATATTTATGGCGTATTCGGGTTAAAATAAAAGTTCAGGAGCCAACGTAAAGTACCGCCATCTCTTATACAGTATTAGAATAATGCTTACGTATTATTATAGTAATATTGTTTTAAGAGATGGCAGTACAATGGTGTATAAACACTTTACAAATAGTTATATTCTTTGCTTTCAATAAAACATACAGCTAGCTCCATCTATTGTGTGTTTGTAGAACTCCTAATATAATGTGTGAGCTCGTACTTGATTCCATGTTATGTAAAACTAACATTGACGTTGAATACAATACGCAATCTCTTTGATACATCTTTATTTCGTTTATTTTAATTCCGGGTTGTAGAAAATACCTTTGAAATATTGTTTTGACGTTTAAAAAGTTACTTGCTGTTACCCGCGGCTTTGCTTGCGTTAAATTCGGATAAACACGGTTCTACTTTTCTGGTTACGGAAACAGAATATTATTTTACGCTGCTTCATCTTCAGCTTTTTTTCTCAGTGACAAATAGTACGCATACCAATTATTAGCTTTCTCCTCAAAGCTCCATACAAACTTCCACCCCAATTAAATGGAAGTGGGGGATAGACAAAAAGTAGCCTTCATCCGTCTCCAGGTAACATCAAAATCCGTTTAGCGTGAAATAAAAAAAAAACAGAGAGACAAAATGACAGATGGAGTTACTTTCGCATATTTAATATTAATATGGATTTTTACGCTGCTGTAACTGGTATTCTACAAGTCTTTCCATCATTTTTTTGCTTTCTTTCTTTAAAACTGCGTATCAAATTTTCCCCACTTTAAAAGGCATTTTGAGGCAGATTTCCCAGAAAAAGGTGCAAAAATTTTGATTGGCACCTTGAGTGACAGATAGTCAAAATTACAATTTTTAGCTATCACCTCAAAAATTGCGGAATGTAACATACAATCTTTCACCCCCATTTAAGGGAAGCGGAGGTCAAGATTGGAAAAAAATAGTCTGTCATTTTTCTGGTTACCATCTATCATCATACAAAATTTCAATAAAATCTGTTTAGCCGTTTAGGAGTGAACGCGTAAATGACAGAGTTACTCTCACATACGCAATAAATAATATTAAAAATATTTATTCGCGTCGAAAGAATAGCGTAATTATCTGGTTAGTTTGTACAGTTTACTATAATTTGTATTTATCAGTCCATATTTTTTTTTTTTAATTTAAAATTATACTTAATTTTAAGAGATAATAATAGTCTAGATAAAAAAATACAACGAACATTGTATCGCGGCTGCAAAAATTGCCGCATCAGAAATAAAAATCAAGTACCGTCTTACGTACTAGTAATTTCAGAGGCGCTTCCATAAATATCCAGTCTCTATTATTACAAGGGCTTTAATCAAAAGATAACATCTTAACACCGTCGGACGCAACTTAATCGTGGCCCTGGCCTTACCTCGGTTTTAAGATTCGTTTCCGCATGAGCGAGTTGGGTTAAGTTCCGCCCGGATATCGGAATCGGTTTATACCGGTTACCCAATGATTATGTGACATAATTTTATTGTTTGTCTACGTTTTATTCTATTTATTATGGCTTTAGTAAAGAATGACTAACGTATACATATATTAAAGTCGTTGTGATTCGTTGTCCGACGCTCTCACGGTAAAGGAAAACATCTTGAGGAAACCTTCACACACGCCTGCGAATAGATTCAAAGGTTGTGCGTGAAGTCGTCCAATCCGCACTGGACCAGCGTGGACGACTACGGCCTAATCACCCTATACGGGTAGGCTCGTGCCCCTCGTTGGGGACGTTTAATGTGCTGATGATGATGAATTCGTTGCAATGTTTAGATCAATAGTTCTGAGATTTAGGCCTGGTGCCTAGTAATACATATAAATATTAAATCACTTGAATAAATAAATAATTATAACCAGTATTTAGCCCGTAAACTAGTTTATCATATGGAAAATGCATAATGGATGAATATAAATTTACAAAATGAAATAATATAAGTAATATTGCCTTTATTCGTATATGACATAGGAAACAAAAACGACTTTAAATACACGTGCTTTTACTAAACTGATCTTTTACTGCACGGAAACATAACTGGCCATCGAACTGTAATTGTTAGGATAACAATACACAAAAAAAATATTGCCTCAAACAAACGATCAAACAAGCAACTTAATACCATCCATATAAGCAAACCATTTTATGCGACAACGTCTAAGAAAACGTAAGTACTATCAAAATGAATAATAAAAAATTAACTAGGAGTAAATAAGGAGATAGACGGATTACCTTGGTCAAGGTGGCGAGTAGCAGATGGATGTCAAGATCGGCCCGCTTGGAAATCATTAGGGGAGGCCTTCGTTCAGCAGTGGACATATTAAGCTGTAATGATGATGATGATAAGTAAGTAGTAGACACAACTCATTTTGCGCTTAAATCCAAGTTGTGAACATGAGAAAACATCATTTATCTCATATACGAGTTATTTAAATATGAAAACCATGAAAATTAGTTATTTAAATAAATAAATAAATAAAATTATGTTTTATGTTATGCATCAAAAATGAAACTAAGTGAACCATTTTAAGTAATATATTATTAATATTATTATCTAATCGGTATCGGTTAATAAATACACTTGTAGCACTAGTCGCCCAGTTTTACTCGAGCACGAATAAGTTTTGGAAGATAGTCGCCAAGAATTTGGAAGATTCTAATGATAGTCCTGATCTTGCCGTGTAGCTTGTATATTTGATTCACACCTTAGTTCGAAAACTGAAATGAGTACCTTTTTTATATTTTCGTTATATTGCAGTTTATTATCTGCGTGAATGTCGTTATTTTAGAAAAGGCGAACTAAAATTGTTAAATAAATAATAAATCATGATTCAAAGATAAAAAAAAATATTTACTGCAAGTAGACCCATAGAATTCAACTTGCCCAATAAGTTATTTTTATTGCATATCATACTCGTACTCATTAGCTATTTGCTAATGGCTTGAATGAAAGGAGTACTTTCCAAAAAGTTCATAGATATGAATAGTTCTAAAATCCTTAAATATTGCATCCCTAAACTCCCCAAGTATAACTATGTAAAATTTTAGCTTCCAAGTGCTTGAATCAACATACAAGAGATGCTTTTAGAAATTTTTTAGAATAAATAACATTCACTGGATTTTCAATTGACTAACGGCATCTTAATAAAGTATTTCCTCGTAATAACAGTGGTATTCTAATCAAGAATTTGTACTTTCAGGAAATTTTGGATACCAATATCATCACGTCACCACAAAAAAGGCTTATAAGCTTCATAAAGATGTTATTTCTTTACACTCAGAAAGTCCAAGATTAATTACATTAAAACAAGTTACGTTCGAAACGTACCCAATTATGTATTCCATTCAACAAACGTCATCGAACATGTCAAGTTAATTCTCGGAAAGGCGTTGAAGCTTTCAAGACAAATTCAATTTACGAGAACCTCAGTCTAACAAGTAATGCCCGCGGCTGGGATGCCCAGTAAACTGTTTAACAAGCGCAGAGTGATTGAAGACTCAAAATTACATGTTTCCAGATACAAATTGTATATCTGTAAACAATAAGTTGCAGAAGAGTTCTTCACAAGGAACAAATCAATTTGGGTACATGGGTTTTTCTGGGTTTTCTTTTTTACTTTGTTCCATTTTGTCTGTAAAACATTTATATCAGGCACTAACCCTGCCTTAATAATATAATATTATAGATTCGTTACCGGTTATTAAACATTTAATAAAAACAATTCAGAAATTCTAAAATAAATTTCATTGTTGATGCACCTACTTATTTCTTCGCATGATCTAGTATGAGATATGGAGCACGACCAATAATTATTTCCACATGTATAAGTCAAATACCAAAAGAGTATAAGTAATGTGATTTGGAATCAATATGATTAAGAGTATCGAATATGCGACACAGTATTAAAACAAAACGAAATCCTGATTCAATACAAAATAAAGCTAAAAGCTATATTATATGAACACGTGTAAATATTCGGAATAACCGCCTAATTAACGTATGTTATCAGAGTCCATACCTCCGATACGCGACCGCGAAAACGGGATTTAGCTGTTACATTTATTAGTCCAAATTGCATCGGTTAACCGGTATCCGTAATTTGTAAATCGAGCTCCATTAGTGAATAAATTAAAAACTGTTTAGTGGTTAATGTTGTTTATGTAGTGATTTTTAATTGGTGTAATTGTGGATAAAATAAAAAAATATTCCTATGCTCCAATAAGAGGAACGAAAAGAGTAAATAAATAAAAAACTATAAAGCTTGTACTAAGAACCGTCCCTACTCGGGCAGCAGTGAAAATGGCATGCCACATTAAAAAGTATTTTTTGAAAATGACAAGGTAGGTATGTAAAGCCTCCGGTTTACGATCGCGTAATTTAATCAATAAATAAATATGTAGTGACATACACACAGCGCCACCTAGTCCCAACTAGGTACTTGACAACGGATAAACATACTTATATGTATAAATAAATATACATCAAATCAAATGGGCAATCGAAAAATATTATCCCGTGCTGGAAAAAAAACCGTGTCTTCGTTCTGCAAGCGCATCGCATTTGCAAACGCTATTTTTATTTGTTAACGCTACATCTGTCTACAGATGACCTCATGATATGATATTATGATATAATTTTGATACATTTTGTCCTTAAATGACATAAAGAATGTTTATTATATGGCGACATGGTCATATAAAAAAAACGGACGGATTGTCATTAATACAGAAAATGTGTCTTTGAAATGACAGCTGCTGTTTATGTCATTTTGACAAAAAAAACTGATATTTTTGGTATATTAATTTTTATATTTCAACTATAAATATGTAATCGAATTGTTCATTTAACTACAAAAAGTAATTCCTGTTTTATTTAGTTTTGATCACTTTGGTTTTTATCATTTTACGACGCGAGTCATATTTTCTTGGCTCTTTTAATTTTTCTTACACAAACAGACCGAATTCTAACACACTTTTGTTGTTAGTGAGACTCCAGCCGTATTTTTATACGTCCATGATTGGCGCAATAATATTATGATTTATGATTCTAATAGCACATATAATTTTATTCAAAATAAATTTTTAATTAAAAATTATATTTGCTATTACTTTTATTTTTCTACTTTTTATTTTAATATTACGAGAACAGGACGGTCAGGACACTCTCCTGGTGATAATTAATATGCTTTACCATGAAATAACAGCACTGAAGGAGACCAATAGCTGATAGACAGGTAGTATTCACCAACTCTGCGCTGCGCGACAATTCTCGTAGAGGTTCGGTCTCTTATTCCTGGTAATTTTTACTAACTACAATGCCGGAACATGGTAATATTCATTACCGTACCTTTATTCGAGACTTGGTAATAAGGTTAAGGTTTTATTGTTAAACTCGTAAAATAACGGGATACTTTATTTCTTAGGATATTATTTATTTAGATGCTTACGCAAGGATGTAAGGTTTAATAGATAGTGGATTTTGAAATTTTACGATTTTCGAAGATCTCAATAAGCAACTAAACCTATACTGCGTGATTGATAAAATTGTGTTTATTATTTACATTAATACTTTAATAGGATATTTATTTTTAAAACATAATTTTAATGGATAAAAGTTGAAATCTCGTATTGTATCGAAATCAGTATTCGATGCACCTAACTCGTACACTCCTAGTAATGCGCAATAAAAAGCAAGATAGCAGTGAAATCTATATTTTTATGGAGTTATTCTCAATTAACTATTTTTTAGATAATTTTAAAACTTATATTGAAAGTTGTATCTGATTTGATGAAATCACCTAACTAACCATCGAAAGTATTACCTTTCCAAAGAAATGCATTTTTCCAATCGTATATAAATCATTTGGTTTTTAAGCACTTAGAAAATGTATTCAATCTACAAAACAGGATTACGCTTTTGAAACTTCCCGTGAATTATTTATGTCGCACTCGTTTCATTTATCAAAATTCCAATGCTCCATTTTGATTTAAAGCACGACAAAAGTGGTAGCCAAATAAAAAACTTGTAATTTGACTTTAAGGGAAAAGGGGAATTTCAAAATTGCCCTATGGCTTACGCCGGAAGCAATAAAAGTTGTCGCTCTCAATTTTTGTCGGTACTTTGAAATGATGATGCTACGGCCCTTTAGACTGGCAATAATTAATTTATTAAGGGCATTACTAACTCGATCCAATTTGGTATTTTGAAAACGTACGACTTTTAGAAACACGACTCGTATTTTGTATTAACACCTTTTCAATTCTTTGTTAATTTGAAAATCTAATAACTCAAGATAATGTTGATTGAATGTTGATAGTAGTAAGGAATATCTACGATTAAACTAACGATTATTAAAACATAAGTGTATAAGCATAAAAAGCAGAAATTGTAACAATTTTTTAATTGTTTTAAAAAAACCAACCCAAAAAGTGAATCATATTTAGAAATAGAATGTAGTTATTAACTCGCATAAAAGTAATAAAAATCTTTTCCGTATCTAACGATACCAGAATCGGACGTATCAAATGCGTGTTCGTTAATCATTAACGCATAAAATAACGCTGAGTACCGTGTTCTTGAGTGCAAGTGTTATATTGTGTATATGATTGAATTTAGAATAAAAATGGACATTTAATTTTAATAGATAACATTTTTTATGATGTTTGACTCTCGAACTTTTATGATTTAAATAGTGAAATTATAATAAATTCAACTTTGATCATGATCTCCCAATGATATTATCACTACTCTAGACTCGTGGTCTAAACAGGCTGGAGCGTTGAGTTCCAGAGGTTGTGGTCTTAAATCCGACGGGAGGTACATAACACAGTTAATCCTTGTGTATTTACTAGTTTGTATTCTAAATAACATGATTGTCTAAATAGAATGCAACGAGATATGTTTATACACACATAATAATACTGCCAGGTTAACCTTACGTTTGATAGTAATTCCTATACTACCTTGGCGAGAACAGCGTTAACAGTATCGCCTGAGGCTTCCATGTACAGGAAGTCAAACATAAACTGAAAGAGGACTTAAGGTGTAATTTTCATTAAGGTGTAATTTTTATAAACCGTCTGGACTTTGTAGAAGTATTTCATGAAAGTAAGACCTCTCATCCAACTTTTTTACTGCAAAATGTTTTACGATCCACTTTTGTATTTTTGTTTTATGGTAAAAGTTATTTGTTCTCGCCGGACTTAGCTTTACGTCGAGGGATTCAACACTGCCTAAAGCATTTTTAAGACACGAAAATATTTTTATACTTTTGATTGTTTTTTACCAAATTGCTTTTAATAAGTAGCCTTAAATACAACTGCTAGTGACGTTATGATTTTCTTTGATTATGGGGGCAATTGTAGACTGTACAGTTCTTATGTATTATGAATGAAAGTGAGCAAGATATTGCAAATAAGGATAACGGAAAATTAAACCTAACTGACGAAGGAATTAAAAATAAATAACAAGTAGTTATTATTACATCGAAAATATTGTTCGAATACCAAAATGTTCTGCTTTATTGCAATGATTGTGAAAATATCTAATACATTATAGCTTCCAGGTTCAATCTCTTGGCAGTATAAATGTCATATATCAATTATTTATTTATAATGAATATCGCTGTGCATTGGCATGTCTGTTTTTATTGGTCTATATCTTGCCTTTGTATAATATTTGAGCATTAAATAAAATCAAGTATTTCCATCTCTTATTGAGTTACCATACAAGAGTGCACTATATTTATGTCTATAGATATTTATTAATGGTATCACTCTTCACAGCCGGATTGCGGCGGATAAATATTTAAATGTTAAAATTGATAGGAATGATTGGCTTTACAACCAATCATCGAGGATTGATAGCGACGTATACATGATAATTTTCGCACGTAGTTATGAATCGAGGTACAGTAAAGGCGCATTGCTGAGAAACCGGTCTCCTTGTTTGCTTTGCAAAATGTCTTGGTTTTTTTAGTGTAAAAGTATTTTCATCAGAAAAGTTATAAAGTGTAAGTTTTTTTTATTTTGCTTAATTTGTACTAGATTACGCAGATTTATTGTTTTTGGAAATTAACTTCAAATAAATATAGCCTATTAAAAAACTTTTTCGATTTCATTGTATGAAAAAATAGGGGTAATTAAATGAAATCAAAAAGTTGTAACTATTCAAATCTCTTTATTTTCATGAAATACCTACATAAGCTAAAGAGTGGTAGCGCTATCTAAAAGGATGACAAGGCTTGAGCATGAATCTCCTTATATAAATAAGAAAGTTAGTTTATTGTTTTTCTAAGGCCAGGTCACAGGGTGGCGCAATACCCTTTTTCCTCCTACCCATATTTTCTTTTCCCTCTCACTACCAACTACCTATTAAAATAATATATAAATACAACAGTATTTTTGCAAATGCTATGACTGGGCTCCGAATATGATTTAGTCCCGTAGGGACCCTTAGTCCGTAGGGTCCTAGCGCTATGAGGCTTTTTAAGGAAATTTCTATAAGGGTTATCAAGTTCACTGATGACCGAAGAACTGGAAGATATCTTGAACATAGAATTATTCTAGCAATTCAAAAGTTTAACGATGCAAGTATTTTTCGAACCTTGCTTATAGGAACTTTTTAAATTATATTTTTTAGTTTTCATAATTCATTTACAAGTGTGTAGGGTGTAATATATATTTATTATCCTTTTTTTATTTAATAAGTATTTATATAGTTTTATGTAATACGTTGAGCAATAAATAAATTGTAGTATTATTACAAACATAACGATAAATAATTAAGAATCTTTTGTATGGGTAACAAAAAAATCGTCCTTGCATCGTTAAGGTTGGTCCTGGTAACTTTCTTCAGATCGTAGACGTTAATACATTCCTATCCGCATCGGGCCAGCTTGGCTGTCACAGCCTGGTATTCCCATAACCGTGCCGTGTAGGCAGTGGCGTGCACTCCATATATGCAAATAAGCATATATGGAGCGATACCCTTGGCGTCCAGACAACCCTGAAAACCGCCAACATATTAAATGATTCCCACTTATCCACCCATATTCCTCTACAGATTTGGAACCACAGGCGATCTGTTGTCACCAACAGCACTCGTATTTTTTTTTCACGATTAGTGTCACTCACTTTGCAGAATCTCAGTGCACGCCACAGTGTATACGTGAGCTCTGCATTAAAACATTATCATACGTTTGCTTAGTTATGGTATCCTTATTTCAGTAGTGGACTCTGTAGTAGAAAACGTAATGATAATTATGAAATATTTCCTACCTAGTAACTAATTATACAAACCATTTAATTATCACAACATTATTTAGTTGGCATATAGTAATTAATCATGCGATAGGTCGTTCGATATTAATTCCGATCGTTCATATTAATTACATAGCCGCTATTTGCTTGGGCGCATCCCTGTATTACAAGCAGATGGTTATATGCACAGGCACATTTAAGTGTTTACATATTCAATGATTTAAGGTAAGGTCACATTGAAGTTAGTCGACGCAATTGTATGCCATATTGGACTCTAGTTGCCAGTCTTATATTAATTAAGGTAATTGAATACATTTTATCCTACAGATACAGGTTCACCGTAATATATATTTTTTGTCTATGTAAGTTCTTGTTCAAGTTTAAATGACGATTTTATCATTCTTCATTATTAAATCTCTCCTGAAGACTTTGTAAGTCGAGAACAGAGAACAGGTCCTCGTTTGTTGTTCGGCAGGATGCATTTCAGCAAGATGTTTTGAAAAAAAGTCATCTCCTTAAAAACATCCCTAGCCTTGTTCTACTAGCATATTACAAGTAATTTTATTTTATGAATGACTTTTCAGTACAGTGCTGTGACACATGGGTGGTGTAGGCATGATGAAAAACGCAGAGGGCCAGAATATCTGTCACAACTTATTTTTAGAAGCGGGCTGTGATTGGTTAAAGACAATCATGTAGTCTGTTAGCTTAATTACCAACTAATTATCAGTAATATATTTTTTTTACTCTAATCACATACAATCTTGTTGTTATAAAAATAATGATAGTCTTCTAATTTCTGCAATTCGTAGACGGCTGGAACTTTTCCGATAACTACTGAGTTTCCTGCTGGATTCTTCTTATTATTGTAAGGTTGTCTGGAAGAAATCGCTTCAAGCGATAAGACCGCCTAAATTGCATAATTTTCTTTTATTTATCATTAAATTTGTATCTTTTTTTTGTGTGCAATAAAGAATTATATCTATCATTCTTCTTAGTAGCCAACATCAGTGTCAACCAGTGGTAGAATCAAATTTGACATTCATAAGTGTTCTTTATGGGCCTCAATTGATCAAACAATTTTTTTATTTTGGTATAAGAAATGACATAATTCTTATTTACAAACAATACTTTTTACTTTCTTCGAAGCGTTTCTATTGCGTTTCTTATTGTAATAGTGCGTTGACCTTTGTCAGCGGCTTCGATGTTCCAATTGCATCGTAAACAGGACGTTACTACATCCATTACAGGACTAATGTGTTCGTTTCCTTTGGCGCACCTTCTATTATTCAGCGACGGAAGCTCTTTAATTGTGTTTCGGTCGCGCAAAACTATACGGGCTGACGCTGTATGTGAACATGTACTTTATTAGTACAATAGCATCTATTTAAATGATATATATATCAAATTAGTTTGACGAAAATGAATATTTTACTATTCTAAATTTATCTCTATTTGGAATTTCAACCTGCACCCTCCAGGTCGGAACCGACACAAAATACACTATGAACGAACTACAAATTTCCTTATAACCTGATCCTACCTGATTATGCCTTCGTTCTACCTTGTACATCCATTACAAGATTACTCCAATAATGTAAAAAGTTTAGATTCGTGATATGCTCACAAAATAATCGAAAAAAGTGTTCCGAATGCAGCGACAGCACACACACTCATATTTCGAATGAGCGTACATTTACCTAAACAAAGAGCCTACAACTGTATTCTCTTTGGCGGTTCGTTTTTGAGGCACGTATGGCGTATCTACCTTTATCTAAATAGACTATCATTGGACTACTCAGACAAACTGTTCATTAGACAATACACTAACCCTTATGATCATAAAGTGCCGAAGAACAATGTATGTTCGTACCGGCCGTTGCATAATGTGTTTATTAGTCATTGTTAGAAGTTCGTCGTGAGTTTGTTCAGTTGGATTCCTATGTGCTATACAGTAAGTTTAATTGGACGTTGAAGTTGTTTTGTTTATTTGCTAAGAAGGATATTATTAGTTCTCATTGTTTAATCTAAAATGAATTTCAATGCAACAATGGGATGCTAAGGACCCAAACCTATACCTTTACATAAATTTACCAATTCAATATAATTTATTATATGGTTTTATTGGTAGTTTTTTTTTAAAATTGACGCTTAATTCTAAGCGTTGATTTTATAGAATGGAGTTAGTTAGATAATTCATTCATTTGCAATTATGATCTTCAATAAATTACACTTAAAACGAATCCGGTGAACATAAAACAGTGCTCCTTTTGTGGAAGAGCGTATGTTTTAAAAGTTGACAAGGTTGATGATGTTCGTTATTATTCAAGTAGTGAACTTTCTTATCAGCAAGATTTCTCTGAGGTTCTAAACATGCAGCATTCAGTAAGACTTAATGCTTTTGTAATGAGAAAATGTATCCTCTCGTAATTCTGACCTCGTCTGATGATATAGCACGGCAGATTTGCTATTCAGCTTGTTTTTGCATTACCCGAGAGTATTCTCAACCTTATACCGTCGTATAAGGGACTAAAGTAGAATAAAAGGCTGGAGATAAGCGTCTAGTGTTGTATACAATACTTGGCAATTGAAACCAAAATTTATTAAAATTTTTAAGTGGAATTGTGAAATTATTATTATAACGTCCATGTTATTCATCCTATAAGTTAGCAGTTAAATTTTTTTTATGCAACCTATGCTTTATATTTTGTGAATACTTAAGAAAACCCAGTTTATAAAAAAAACGCATATTACACATTTTCAAACATTGAGTTTGATAGATACTGAATCATAAATCTTTAATATAAAATCGTAAAATTTTAAGATAAGTGTAAATAAGTAGAAATTGATAATAAAATGTTTATAAGGGTATAACCATTCCTTCTTCAAAGTAGACACGATATATCACGTCACTAATGTCATATAATGTTGCTTCGACCCGCGACGCGTTGAAAACCTGCATAATAATTTGTTTGCGCACGTTCGCTCTGCATTTTGCATGCGTCCTAGTTGGGTCCTTCATACTTATGCGCTTGGAGATGGATTATAGAATAACAGTTCCAGAGTTTATATTTAATAAATACTATTTTATGTCGAGGTTTCAATTTAGAGAAGGAAATAATTATTTTCGAACTAAACTTAAACTGGCTATCTCTTATTTGAATAAAAAAATAAGCACTTACTGAGATTTAATATGAACTAAGAAACGATTGTAATAACAATCAGCATCATCAGCTCATTCAACGTCCCATCGGGGCCTACCCGTAAATGATGTACAGGCCGTCGTCGTCCATGCGGGCTCAGTGTGGATTGGCCGACTTCACGCACAACATTTGATTTCTTCTTAGTCGTGCGTTTTTCTCATGATGTTTCCCTTTGCCGTAAGAGCGTTGAATAACGTTCATATAATTTCGAAAATACATTGTTACGTGGCGGAATTTGAACTTGCGCCCTCCAGATCAGAAGGCAACGATCCACACCAATGAGCCACCAAATAATCAATAATAGCAAATATGCCCGTCTTACGAATACTTTTTCGTACTGTATAAGTATCTGGTTAAAACATGTTTTAAATACTCGCGCTGTTAAGTATTTTTAGTTTTGTCAACAGCGCCAAAGCTGTTGGAAGAAAGCTTTATTACATTATTTTTCTGCCTAAAATATATTCGATGGATTGTTTTATATGAATCAATATCAACAGGTCATTATACGTCCCTAGATCACCTTCAAGGGGCACGAGCCTACCCGTATTGGGTGTATAGGCTTCTTTTTTCCACTAATGATTTGCGTCACAAATAGTTTCAGGTAGTAACCTACCGCACAGGTCCAATGCACATTGGCAGATAGCCAAACCTTTGTTGGATATATGGTTTACCACAATCGGATATGGTTGGATTAGGATATAAAGTTGTTTGATGAGATTTTATGCAGTGATTCTAGTTTTAGTGGGTAAATACTACTACCCACCTTCACCTCCTTCCACCTTTATGCAACCCTCATGTTCACGCCAATCGCGACCAGTACAGAAGGTAAATAAGTTCCTCCTTATGTTCAGCCATAAAAGTTCACAATATTGGTTTGCTGGACGATAATTTCACAAATACTGTAGTTTTGATCATTAGTAACAAGTGAGGCAATTAATGTATGTGATAGGATTCGTAAAGGATGATTATCGCTGTGTGTGTAGGTATAACAACACACACAGCGATTATTTCACCATTATCATTATTCTTGAAATAAAAATTAACCTAAATTTGTTAAATATATGAGCAGGTATTATAGTAGTTTAAAATGTTAAAGTTTTCTTTCATAATGATCTGTAATATCATTTCAACAAGCAGATTTAAAACATACAAAAAATACTAATTTTTAACATTATAAATTAACTAATATTTACAAAAAAAAACGCCTTCAGCCATTCACAAATAATACATTTTGTTCTAATGCTTGTTAAAAGGTTACAAACTATTGCGTCAGTAACAAATCTATGATTTACACTAAAACCCAACAATAAAAGCAGTTATGACAATAAAACTGATTTAACACCATTACACGCCCGCACAGTACTCAGTTGTTGCTCATAAAACGGATTAGGCGTATTGTTCGTTACTCACCCTTCGTGATTGACATTGCCAGCTGATTGGCTTATTCTAACTGGAACAGCTGCTTTAACAATCGCAAGTTTGTAATAAAATGTGACGTTATAAATCTTTAAACGCTTAATATTAACATACAAGGAAGCAGCATAAAATGGTCTCATATTCGTTGGAATATTATTGACGTCATATACATGGATATAAAATTTATATTTTAATACTCTAAATTTGAAGGTGCATATGTAAAAAAATTTGAAAACTAAGCTCTCCGATCCCAACTTTAGAACCTTGGCTAGCACCAGAGGGACTTTTCACTAGGGTCGTGGGGATGACAGGGGGCTCTCACTCAGCATAACAAACCTCACGCCATGATACACTTGCAAAATAGTCAGCGAGGCCTTCCCAAGCTGAATGCCTTGTTCCCAAGTTGAAATGTAAAAAGCCTGTAATTTGAATGTGTCTGCTTTGATATCTCAGTCACATTTATTATTGCCGCCATAATATTAATAATTCTGGTGTTTGCGCTGAAGGGTTATTATACATGAAGCGAAAAAATATTTTTACGTCACTAGTTCGCAACTGCACTATTTCTTATGCGGGGGTATAGGTTTACACTGATTAAGGCTATAGTAGGCATTTTCAATGAGATGGGTCTGCTTGATTGCTTACTCGTGCCTGTTTCCTAAGCAATATTTATCGAACAATACCGTGAAATAGTGCTAAAAAGTTAATACGTTTTGAATATTTTGTATGTGTAAATACGAAAATGTACAATACAAGCAAAACAAGCTTTTAGCTGTATAATGTGGGTCTGATTGTAAGGATATTTACAATTATTCGCCAAAATCCCGTTCACCAAATCGCGATATGAATGCAACTGTCGCTTAAGCCTGTAATGTAATAACACTTATTATGTATGCGTAGCACAAATCAACGATTAACTCTGACATGGTGGTGCATTTACGCAGCGCATTACAATCGACTTTGGGCATAAAATCACCGATATAATCTATTATTTCACCCCACGACTACTTATTCCATTGCCCATCCCGTTCCATAAAACATAGATCTGGGAAAGGGTTAATGGATGTTTCAATAAAAATACCAATTATTTACACAGCCCCTTTGATGTCAATTTGTGTAAACCATCTGCACGTAAGTGATCTTAACATATTTTCAAAAAGTAGTATATTAAAAACTTGTGGGCGGTAAAAAAGACGTACTTGATTATCAACTGCTAAAAATGTGACTCAAACGAGAGAAAGAAATTTTTTTCATATAAAAGTGCAAAGACAAAATGAAGTTGTTTTCGTTTCACACGTACATAAAGATGAGTAAACACAATAGTTGATTTGCAAAATGAGCAATGGTGAAATGTAAATAGGCCTCGTGAACATGTTTTATTGATGCTTTGTCGGTATCGTATGTAATTTGTATTTTACACCACAGGATCGAAAAGCTTATTGAATAAGACAAAGCCATTAGCCGTATGTGTTATAATAAACCAAATTAGAACCCAAAAAGCTCATTCATCATTTAAATAACTTGATATATGGCTCCAGCTGTGTGTTTGGCTTAATAGTGATCTAAATGATAATTACATAATCAATCTTTTTTATTGCAATTAATTAATTCTTTAGCCTGTGGCACTCGTCGAAATATTTATCAGTAACAAAGTAATGATTTAGAAAAGATTAAAAGATTCGTCACTTTGAAATATAAATAATAATAGTAAAATATTTTATGCGTGTCATAGATTCTCCTATAAATATTATTTATTTATTTGGAAGACCAACAGCTTTAATACAGTAAAAGTTCACAATAATAATAAATATCCACTGACACTCACACAGTGCCATGGTGGTGCCATATTAAGCGAGGAACTTGTAGTTAGGGTACTAAACAACTGATAAACATATATATATATATATATATATATATATATATATATATATATATATATATATATAATATATATATATATATATATATATATATATATATATAATATATATATATAATATATATATATATATATATATATATATATATATATATATATAGTGAAGTTCACTTAGTTCATTCATTAAAATTATCGCTAGCACGACACAAGTATTCATTTGTTCTATTTCTAAGGGACCTGGCTTATAAAATGCCATATCCCATTGTTTCTTACATCGGCTATATAACATCCACGCACCCGGGTCATGCTTTCAAGACGATCAATCAAATTTAAAACGCCGTACCATTTTCAATGTGTCCCGTGATAAATGAACTTAATAGATACACTGGTCCCTTAATTATATTAGCCACTTACACGGCACATTAGGAGTGAGCGTGAACTGAATCAATTCTTATTCTATACAATAGTAGCTTGGACATTTCACGTTAAATGAACAGGAGTATGTAAGTCGTAACGTATTCATATTGTAAATATTAGGAAACACGCCGATTATCTATCTAGAATATAATCAAGTGACATATAATAACAGGTTACTGTTGTTGAATAATAAAAAATTCAGAGTCATTTTCAATTTAAAACTAGCATCGATTGAACATGAACACATAAAGCATGCAAAACACAGCTCGTCATTATACCATGCCGAAGTATAAATCACTGTGACAAAATGGTACTAGTACGCGATTAAAAGTAACAGGATACTAACGTATTCGACAGATGTGCAGCTCCGACTACTAATTATGCTCGGACTGTCCGTCATTATTCATTAATTTCGAAACGGGGACCGTATTAATGGGTTACAAACCACATTTACGGACATGGCTCATTTTAACGTACCTTACTGTAATCTGTGAAAAGGTTAATTACCTTTTAGATATATCGTTGTAAGAAAGGTAATTATTAATTAAGACAAAGGACATTTATTGTTAAGCTAATTTGTTTGATGCATATTTAATCACCTTGGCACATCTGTTACTCCCACGTGATAATATTCTATCAGTATAATATTAAAGTCCAGTTCTACAGTATTTGCAAGTTGAAGTAGCAGTGATCGTGGCACTTAGTCATTGCCGTTAAAAAAAGTTAAGAACAGTGCTTACCCTGTAAACTGATCATAAATAAATGAATCCCAAGTAGTTGTGACTTTTGATGAAATGGAAAATATTAAAAGTGTAAAAGTTTCTTAGCTATAAATCAAGTGCAGCTCATAAAATTTTGTTGTAAGTGAGACTTCTACTCGCCAATATATAAAGACTGAACTTTTGGCGGTCCTGGACCGTTTGCTACAAACACTTGTAGAATACTAACCAGTCGTACAATGTTGGCGCTATTGCACCATTAATGTAACGCATATCGGAAACAATAAAACTGCGATACGTGAAACTCCTCACAATTATTGTAACGGTTAAAAAGTAGATTCGGGAAATGTCTAGCTTGTTAAAACATTTGCAACGTGCCCCCAATTTACATGCAGAAAATGCATCGTTAATGTACAATGCTTGCTTGCACTTTAAAATATTTTGTTCGTTGACACATGTTTGCAGCAAAGTTGTATAATATTATTTTATTTTAATTGTTTTTAACTTTAATATGTATGAATAACATTTAATCCATCATAACCCTATTAAGACTGGGGCTTATACAATTGGTTGGTTATGAACTTTCGTTAGGCTATAAGATAAGATAATTCTACCAAAACATTTCATGTAAAATGTGCCAAGAAGACCCTGTGAAAAAGATTTCAAATCTCATTTAGAGCCAAGCTTCTAAATCTAAACGGCCCAACTCTACCGACCCTAACTTCAACAAATCCCATATATCTGTAAATAATAAGTTATAATTTTATGATTTGTTTGTTGGTTGCACACTAAACTAAACGTCAAATATTTTGATGATCACTAAATCAATATTGTCCAATACAAACAAAAAAAAAGTTCTATAGCTTTAAATTACAACCTTTGCAAGTGGTGGTTGCATTTCCAAACAAAACTGCGGCACTAACAAGATAAGGTACTTATTTTTAATGACAGAAAAAAATACAAGCGCTGTCTGAACATTAGTTAGAAACTTGTAACTACAGGACAAACTGATTGATTGAAATTCTCTTATTTTTATTATTATTTATGATTTTATTTATGTTAGTCAATCAATTAAAAATATATAAAACATGAAAATTCCAAAACAGTATACAACAAGAATTGATATTGAAATTCCCTTCCAACCGGAATGCGAATCTTATTTACAATGTATATTTCCTGATATTAAGTGATGTTATTACTTTTGCAAGTACTTCCTAGCAATAACAACAAAGCACCCCTGGCGTTAAATTGACACTGACATTCCGACATTGCTGACGTCGCAACGACATTGTCTGACGATCTCCGAATGACAATTTTCGCTGTTCTCTTAATATTTGGGCTCAATAACAGAAGTTGTCAACGGCTGAAAATGTAATTGACAATATTTTTGAAACCGTTATGTCAGGCGGTGAAACAGTTGTTATTTTAATAACATTTTCGTCGGCGGCTACGGTGCTCTATATTATGTTGGAAATTTTTTTTATATCTCGCTTGTGTGTAATTTCCGTTTTGATTATGTACATCGTTCTTTGTTTTAAAGTAATTAGTCTTATTTGTAGCATTTACTTCACCATCTTCATCAGCCGATAAAAACAACGTAAATAATATTAGAATATTCTTCAAATGACGTCAGCAGTTACAACAAGTGAATTGAAAGAGAAATGGTATAAATGGAAAATTATGTTTCTAAATAAAACTTCCGTTTATATTAAGTTTAAAAATTTATTTTATACAGGGACGCATCAGAAGTGGCATGTCGCCATGTAATGGGAACAGCGAACACAATTAGATTGTGGTATAAGTTATAAGCTTGAGTTTGCGTAAAGATTCTCTACCGCTTGTATCACGGGGAGTGTTCCGATGAGTTGTTCGGGCTTGTTCCTGCGGCTGAGATCCACAACCGTACATCTCGGAGGAATTCCAAATTTCACCCTCACCACCTGGATGATTGGAGGTCTTCCACAGTTCGATTCTGTCGTCATTTTTGCCACGAACGACAAAACTGTGGTGACAAAATGAACTTCCTATGGATACATAACCGGAGCGATACGACCTGGCGTCCATAAAAAAAGAGCGTACACACTTTCAATGGCCCGGCAACGCATTTCTGAGACCTGAGGTCCTAAAAATGTTCATGGGCGGCGGTGTTACTTACCATCAGGTGAACCGTATGCTCGTTTGACTTATTCAATAAAAATAATAAAACTGCTTAAATAGTACTAGTTGGAAATAATAATAAAAAATTGGATCAGTTTCTTGCCCAAAAATAGTATCTAATGAAATGAGTTTCACTAAGCTGCTCCGAAGCTACACTATAGTTTCAAATGTGATTTCTAATGTTACTCGTGGATTCCTTATTATCCTAGTCCCAACTACTAACTCGTACCTAGTGTGAAAGTCGTTAGCATCCACAAAACTGTATTGGGCCCACGTGGGCGGTTACAGGCATCTATGTTTTGCTATGTGGTGGCTGGTGCCCTATAGAGTGACGTTATAGCACGATGATGGTTGTATGTATTTTTACCCATAAGAGTTTTTCAAACGTAAAAGCGTGCAATGTGACACGACAGGTTTTAATGTTTTTTTAGTAAAAAAATTCTCTCCTTATTTAAGTTTGCAAAAGCTTTTTACAATGCATTCTTGAAATAGTTTCAGTTATTAATTGGAAACATCTTTCCCATTGTTATTTTGATTTCAATAAGAACAAATGAGAAGGTAGGTGATGTCAATAAAAATGTAATTTTAATATTTTTTCTATTATTTTGTTATTAGTTTTTAGACAATTTAATTGCATAATTAAGCACACATATGAAACAAATATAGGGACATTCCTATTTATGTTCATTTTGGTTAATATCTTGTAACTTGGACCAAACGTGAAATGCTTGCGTTTATATAGATACGTAACTGCTACGTCGCGTACACTTGTCCCTACGTATATAAGTTCTCTTTTCGAAACAACGCAATTCCGCGTTACTTTTATAAAGCACATGGTTGGCTGGAACGTCTGGTTTTTATGAGAATTTTCTGAGTAAGTTAGTAGCAAAAACTAACTAGGCAACTGTGTTATTGTTTAGCAGAACTTTAAAAATAGGTACATATTCTACGTATAAAGCCATTTAATTTTTAAAATGTCTTGTGGGAACTATTGCATTTATAAAATGAATGTGTGCTTGTAACATGCTTTTGATGACTTATATGAACAAAGGTATCAATGATAATATTATTACATAAAACAATATTGATGTGACATCGAAAACTAATAAAAGGTGTCATTCGAAATCTTTGGTCACATGATATCTATTATGACTATTAAACCTTCAGTAAATTACACAAAGTGAATTAAAAATAATTACACTTTGTTTTTGTACACCACAAACTATAAACTGAATCGGCAATAGTGCGAGTCCTAACATAACCAACCCAATATTATGACTGTCTAAAGCAAATAAAACAGCGTTTACCCATGCTTACATTTTATAAGCGCAATCCGATACCAAACATCGTTGTGTTTATCGACTGACACTACAGCCAAAGTTAAACGCTTAAGTGGAAAATTTAACACCAAAGAGCGCGTACCTCCATGTTATCATAGTTTATTTCTCGCGCTGTTACCAAACGTTACATGGGTAACGACCAAACCAAGTTGACCTCCTCTGCCGCTCTGCCGCCGTTGGATATTGAAGCGAACGAGGTTGCATGAGGTATGTAGCGAGGTTCATCTGTGGGTGGTCTGGTACGGCTTGTACAGTAAGGAAGCGTTTATAGCAGTCACTGGCAACCGCATCGTTCGTAAACATGCTCGGTTTTACTCTGAACACCAACTTTGTAACCTATTAATATGTAGGTTCAGTACATTTTGAAGCTTAAGCTTGTTATCAACGGGCTATTTAATTTTCCTAACTACTTGTTTAGTATTTACGGAAAAGGAAGGTTTGTTTTGTTTTACTCTCAGCGAATTCACTAGAATATGATTATGACGATTACAATACAATATAAATATAAATAAATAAATATACACTGACATTCACACAGCGCCATCCAGCCCCAAGTTAAGCGTGAAGCGTATTTTGGGTACTAAACAACGGATAAACATACTTATATACATTTTTTTGTAAATACATACATATTATACATAGAAACATCCAGACCATTACAAACAGACATGTTCATGCACACAAATGTTTGTAATGCCCGGGGATCAAACCCGGAACCCTTGGTGTTGCAGTCGACCTCTCAACCGCAACACCAAATTGGTCGTCAAATATGTCGACATAATAATAATTCTGAAAAGTACAATTCATAATTTAGTCATCGTAAAGTCATTTATTTAAAGATTTTGAAGAAACTTATAGTTTCGATAATGGTTAATTTATTTGTATAATTATCAAGGACATATGTCTATCAGTGGACTGTGATAGATTGAAGAGATAGAGAATAACTTCTAAACAAAGGCCTCCTCCAATAACTTATTCCACCAGTCTTAAACTATTTGTATCCAACGGCCCTTAATATAAAATGAATTAATCATATTTTCAAGTTATCTTTTAATTATGTTTCTAAAATAAACCATTTCTATACTTATTCTGTTTTATTATAAAATAAAAATAATGCAAGCTTTATAAAGCGTGTAAGAGGTAGGCTGAACACTCATTAAAGTCACGGATAACGAACTCATGAATAGCGTAATTCAAGTACCTACAGGTCGCAAAACTTTAAGGTGGGATCAAGTTTCAAAGCGTTTATAAAAAATATATTAAAGAGCGAAAGTTAAAATAGGCTAAGAATACTTGTATTACGATGTAACAATCTTAGAATCAGCGCTTAGTAGCATTTGCATTTATGATTTTAACTACAATCACATGCATCTCTGGCAAAAAAGCCTACTTACTGTTAATGAAGGGGATTTCCATAATCTCCCCGCTCAGCAGGCGGATTGAATATAGTTTTAAAAGTGGTGTAGGTTGTTGTTTAATGTTTAGTTCCTAAGCTACCGCTTACGGAACGCGCGAAAAGAGTGGCCGTGATGAGTCTCTATAAAAAAAAAACTTCATCCGACGACTTCATTCCTTGCCAATTCAATCTTCTATCTAAATATATATATAACTCAAAGGTGACCGACTGACTCACTGGAAAAGTGATTTATCAACGCTCAGCCCTAACCACTGGACTGATCGGACTGAAACTAGGTAGGAATCCGCTAAGAAAGGATATGAAACTTTGTCAATTTTAAACCAATCGAGCTGAGACTTTGCATGCATAAAGCTGCTATATGTAGGTATCCCCTAAAAAGGATTTTCATAATTTCCACCTGTAACGGTATAAAATAGAGGATAAAATATAAACTTCTTAACACGATCGAGCAAAACTAGTTGGTCATAAAAGTCTCTCGGATAGTGAATGATTTCAAATTGTTTGTTTGCTTTTTAATATTAATTGTACCTATAAGAGTACAAAGGTAAGGCTTTCTTTGATTCGTTTATTACTTATTTCAATTGATTTCTCATTTTATGTTCTTTTACCATGGTGACGGGGTTCATTATCCCGAGTGGCCCAAAGAAGTATTTGGATTTGAATATTTCGATTTCCAATTGTTTCTGAAGAATTAAATTACTTTAATTTCAGATCGTGCTGTCATGACTTCAATTTATTTATTTATTTATTATGGACAACCAACAAATCTTACACTTATTTAATCTATAATACAATAACTTAAAGTAAGATATAACATGCCAAGTGCAGATTCAATTACAGGTTGCCACGACATGCAATTGTGTTTAGTGTGAAAATACACTTACTTTGTTTATAAATTATGACTTTAGATTAAAAAAAAAACCATCAATCTTTAAGTTTAACTAATAGTTGTCTTTTATAAGTTGACTGGTTAGACCTGAAAATATCTATGTGTATGGACCTTTGAAGCACATTATACACATACAGAACCAGCAAATATCACGCGGTCGTATTCCAATATCTGATTCACATTGAGCTGTTAATTAACAGTTAATTGTAAACAGTACAACTAAACACAAACCCACCTGCGACCTGAAATGGGGTGAATAGGTACGTCTAATTCGGATATGCCGAATGAGTGCCACCGCAAAGTATCGGTCTGTTGCACGGAGCTAAATTAAGCGTCCGCCAAAAAGTGTATCGAAAAAAAAATTTAAAAGAGCACACCAGCTACCGCATACCATCTAGTTAAGCCTTCGTTTGCATGTGGTCTGAGCGTAGAGCTAAAGGTCGTTGAATTGTTGTTTCTTGAAATGAAAATTGTTACCATACTTTAAAGGTACGTGAAGCCGTTGGTTCCGGCTACTAACTTTGTATGGTGGTCATGAAGACCACTAATCTTAGTGGCTCCTTGCGGGGAACAGCCAAATACCCTCACGGCTATGCTATGTGGGTAGACCAGGGTTCTGCAGTGACGCATTTTAGGCTTATAAAATAAATATACGCTTACATACACATAGCATAATTCATAAGCATGGTTGTGACGTCGGCTAATAATACACTTACGAGTAGGATTCCGATTTCGATCCCCAGGCAGTACATATTTGTGTGTATGGAGTGGAGACCGCGTCTCGGTAAGCGTAGCGTAGGACGCCCTCCGGCCCGATGGACTGACGACTTGCGAAAGGTCGCTGGGGAGGCTGGATGAGGAAAGCGAAGACTGGGATATCTGGCGCAAAATGGGGGAGACCTATGTCCAGCAGTAGACTGCGATAGGTTGAATAGGTAGATAGGTAGGTAGGAACATGTATGTTTGTATTGGTCTAGGTGTTTTATATATATGTATGTATTTACAAAAAAAAAATATGTGAGTTTGTTTATTCCTTGTGTAATAATACCCATACCATAAGTTTCACGTTTAATTTGGGGCTGGCCGGCGCTGTTTGAATGTCAGTGGAATAACTTGAAACTGGTTAGCTTTTGTTAAGTTTATAGGTACGTACGAGTAGATAAACAAATAACAAACAATTCACCGGGTGGTAAGTGATACCGCTACCTACGGACACTCGAAACTGAAAATGTAACGAAAGCGTTGCTGAGCTTTAAAAAGAAATCTAAAAAAAATATACGGCCCAAATCTTTCTGTATATTGACTTTGGTAATCTTACTCATAACTCAAGTAAGAAAAGATACAAAAACTCATGCAATTCCGATTATCCTCAAGTAAACAACGTCATAAGTTCCATCAAAACAGCTCACGCCATTATAACCTGACAAGAACTCGTAGGTGCAATAATTTAGTCCCCTCAGCCTGAGGGGCAAGCAAATTTGCCACATGAAAGCCAGTTTAATTTGCTGTTTCACTAGCTGCTAATACAAGTTTGATTGCCGCAGCTCCGCGGAACGTGTCACAGACGGCTGGGACACACAAATTTGTGTCCCAGTCCGAATTATTCGCCTTTTGTGGGTTCCAACCAATTTCAAATGCCTGACCCGGTTGATTGAAATAGGAATAGCACTTAAATGTTTTGTGTCGTGACGGGTGTGGTTATTCCAAGGTATGGGGGCTCGATGACCGTGCATTTGTTGGACGTCATGTTCTTGCGTGTTCTTGTTTTCAAGCGATTGTTTTTGTACTTAAAAAGTATGTGCCATTTCTGAGGCTTACAAGTATGGTGGTTCTGACTTGTCGTATAAGTTAAGTAACGATCGTTAAAGCCTCGCAAGAGGACTTTACTATAAGTAGGGTGTCTTTCATGCATCTCTGCACATGACACTAGTTTGAAACGCAGTGGCTCAAACAAATTACAATGCCACGTTAAACAGTTCAAAAACAAATTACAGTGTTAATTAAATGTAATATAATGTTTGACATTGATAAAAAATAAACCTATTTATGTAACAATGCTAAAGTTCAGCCAAATAAGAAAAAACATAATAAAAATAAAGAAAAGTATCTACATAGCAAATTACTTCATCATTAGCCCATTACAACGTCCCCACGAGGGGAACGAGCCCAACATAGGGTATATTACCCTAGTCATCTATGCTGGCCCAGTGCGAATTGCTGACTCCACGCACAACCTTTGAATCTTCATAAACGCGCAGTCGCAGTTTATCACGATGTTTTACTTCACCGTAACAGCATCGGATAAAAGTACAAACAAAACAACTTAATGTAAATAAATATAACCCAAATTTTATTATTTTTATTATGTATTTTATTTATGTTAGTCAATCAATTAAAATATATAAAACATGAAAATTCCAAAACAGTATACAACAAGAATTGATATTGAAATTCCCTTCCAACCAGAATGCGAATCTTATTTACAATGTATATTTCCTGATATTAAGTGATGTTATTACTTTTGCAAGTACTTCCTAGCAATAACAACAAAGCACCCCTGGCGTTAAATTGACACTGACATTCCGACATTGCTGACGTCGCAACGACATTGTCTGACGATCTCCGAATGACAATTTTCGCTGTTCTCTTAATATTTGGGCTCAATAACAGAAGTTGTCAACGGCTGAAAATGTAATTGACTTGACAATATTTTTGAAACCGTTATTCAGGCGGTGAAACAGTTGTTATTTTAATAACATTTTCGTCGGCGGCTACGGTGCTCTATATTATGTTGGAAATATTTTTTTTATATCTCGCTTGTGTGTAATTTCCGTTTTGATTATGTACATCGTTCTTTGTTTTAAAGTATTAGTCTTATTTGTAGCATTTACTTCACCATCTTCATCAGCCGATAAAAACAACGTAAATAAAATTAGAATATTCTTCAAATGACGTCAGCAGTTACAACAAGTGAATTGAAAGAGAAATGGTATAAATGGAAAATTATGTTTCGAAATAAAACTTCCGTTTATATTAAGTTTAAGAATTTATTTTATACAGGGACGCATCAGAAGTGGCATGTCGCCATGTAATGGGAACAGCGAACACAATTAGATTGTGGTATAAGTTATACTTGAGTTTGCGTAAAGATTCTCTACCGCTTGTATCACGGGGAGTGTTCCGATGAGTTGTTCGGGCTTGTTCCTGCGGCTGAGATCCACAACCGTATATCTCGGAGGAATTCCAAATTTCACCCTCACCACCTGGATGATTGGAGGTCTTCCACAGTTCGATTCTGTCGTCATTTTTGCCACGAACGACAAAACTGTGGAATGAACTTCCTATGGATACATATCCGGAGCGATACGACCTGGCGTCATAAAAAAAGAGCGTACACACTTTCAATGGCCCGGCAACGCATTTCTGAGACCTGAGGTCCTAAAAATGTTCATGGGCGGCGGTGTTACTTACCATCAGGTGAACCGTATGCTCGTTTGACTTATTCAATAAAAATAATGTTTCTTGAAGGAATTCATTAAAACTGCTTAAATAGTACTAGTTGGAAATAACAATAAAAAATTGGATTAGTTTCTTGCCCAAAAATAGTATCTAATGAAATGAGTTTCACTAAGCTGCTCCGAAGCTACACTATAGTTTCAAATGTGATTTCTAATGTTACTCGTGGATTCCTTATTACCCTAGTCCCAACTACTAACTCGTACCTAGTGTGAAAGTCGTTAGCATCCACAAAACTGTATTGGGCCCACGTGGGCGGTTACAGGCATCTATGTTTTGCTATGTGGTGGCTGGTGCCCTATAGAGTGACGTTATAGCACGATGATGATGTTGTATGTATTTTTACCCATAAGAGTTTTTCAAACGTAAAAGCGTGCAATGTGACACGACAGGTTTTAATGTTTTAATTTTGAAAAGCTTCTTACAATGCATTTTTGAAATAGTTTCAGTTATTAATTGGACACATCTTTCCCATTGTTATTTTGATTTCAATAAGAACAAATGAGAAGGTAGGTGATGTCAATAAAAATGTAATTTTAATATCTTTCTATTATTTTGTTATTAGTTTTTATACATATGAAACAAATATAGGGACATTCCATTTTATGTTCATTTTGGTTAATATCTTGTAACTTGGACCAAACGTGAAATGCTTGCGTTTATATAGATACGTAACTGCTACGTCGCGTACACTTGTCCCTACGTATATAAGTTCTCTTTTCGAAACAACGCAATTCCGCGTTACTTTTATAAAGCACATGGTTGGCTGGAACGTCTGGTTTTTATGAGAATTTTCTGAGTAAGTTAGTAGCAAAAACTAACTAGGCAACTGTGTTATTGTTTAGCAGAACTTTAAAAATAGGTACATATTCTACGTATAAAGCCATTTAATTTTTAAAATGTCTTGTGGGAACTATTGCATTTATAAAATGAATGTGTGCTTGTAACATGCTTTTGATGACTTATATGAACAAAGGTATCAATGATAATATTATTACATAAAACAATATTGATGTGACAACGAAAACTAATAAAAGGTATCATTCGAAATCTTTGGTCACATGATATCTATTATGACTATTAAACCTTCAGTAAATTACACAAAGTGAATTAAAAAGAATTACACTTTGTTTTTGTACACCACAAACTATAAACTGAATCGGCAATAGTGCGAGTCCTAACATAACCAACCCAATATTATGACTGTCTAAAGCAAATAAAACAGCGTTTACCCATGCTTACATTTTATAAGCGCAATCCGATACCAAACATCGTTGTGTTTATCGACTGACACTACAGCCAAAGTTAAACGCTTAAGTGGAAAATTTAACACCAAAGAGCGCGTACCTCCATGTTATCATAGTTTATTTCTCGCGCTGTTACCAAACGTTACATGGGTAACGACCAAACCAAGTTGACCTCCTCTGCCGCTCTGCCGCCGTTGGATATTGAAGCGAACGAGGTTGCATGAGGTATGTAGCGAGGTTCATCTGTGGGTGGTCTGGTACGGCTTGTACAGTAAGGAAGCGTTTATAGCAGTCACTGGCAACCGCATCGTTCGTAAACATGCTCGGTTTTACTCTGAACACCAACTTTGTAACCTATTAATATGTAGGTTCAGTACATTTTGAAGCTTAAGCTTGTTATCAACGGGCTATTTAATTTTCCTAACTACTTGTTTAGTATTTACGGAAAAGGAAGGTTTGTTTTGTTTTACTCTCAGCGAATTCACTAGAATATGATTATGACGATTACAATACAATATAAATATAAATAAATAAATATACACTGACATTCACACAGCGCCATCCAGCCCCAAGTTAAGCGTGAAGCGTATTTTGGGTACTAAACAACGGATAAACATACTTATATACATTTTTTGTAAATACATACATATTATACATAGAAAACATCCAGACCATTACAAACAGACATGTTCATGCACACAAATGTTTGTAATGCCTGAAGACCCTTGGTGTTGCAGTCGACCTCTCAACCGCAATACCAAATTGGTCGTCAAATATATCGACATAATAATAATTCTGAAAAGTACAATTCATATATTTAGTCGTCGTAAAGTCATTTATTTAAAGATTTTGAAGAAACTTATAGTTTTGATAATGGTTAATTTATTTGTATAATATTATCAAGGACATATATCTATCAGTGGACTGTGATAGATTGAAGAGATAGAGAATAACTTCTAAACAAAGCCTCCTCCAATAACTTATTCCACCAGTCTTAAACTATTTGTATCCAACGGCAATGAATTAATCATATTTTCAAGTTATCTTTTAATTATGTTTCTAAAATAAACCATTTCTATACTTATTCTGTTTTATTATAAAATAAAAATAATGCAAGCTTTATAAAGCGTGTAAGAGGTAGGCTGAACACTCATTAAAGTCACGGATAACGAACTCATGAATAGCGTAATTCAAGTACCTACAGGTCGCAAAACTTTAAGGTGGGATCAAGTTTCAAAGCGTTTATAAAAAATATATTAAAGAGCGAAAGTTAAAATAGGCTAAGAATACTTGTATTACGATGTAACAATCTTAGAATCAGCGCTTAGAATAGTAGCATTTGCATTTATGATTTTAACTACAATCACATGCACCTCTGACAAAAAAAGCCTACTTACTGTTAATGAAGGGGATTTCCATAATCCCCCCGCTTAGCAGGCGGATTGAATATAGTTTTAAAAGTGGTGTAGGTTGTTGTTTAATGTTTAGTTCCTAAGCTACCGCTTACGGAACGCGCGAGAAGAGCGGCCGTGATGAATGGTGAATCTCTATAAAAAAATACTTCATCTGACGACTTCATTCCTTGCCAATTCAATCTTCTATCTAAATATATATATAACTCAAAGGTGACCGACTGACTCACTGGAAAAGTGATTTATCAACGCACAGCCCTAACCACTGGACTGATCGGACTGAAACTAGGTAGGAATCCGCTAAGAAAGGATATGAAACGTTGTCAATTTTAAACCGATCGAGCTGAGACTGTGCATGCATAAAGCTCCCATATGTAGGTATTCCCTAAAAAGGATTTTCATAATTTCCACCTGTAACGGTATAAAAAAGAGGATAAAATATAAACTTCTTAACACGATCGAGCAAAACTAGTTGGCCATAAAAGTCTCTCGGATAGTGAATGATTTCAAATTGTTTGTTTGCTTTTTAATATTAATTGTACCTATAAGGGTACAAAGGTAAGGCTTTCTTTGATTCGTTTATTACTTATTTCAATTGATTTCTCATTTTATGTTCTTTTAGCATGGTGTCGGGGTTCATTATCCCGAGTGGCTCAAAGAAGTATTTGGATTTGAATATTTCGATTTCCAATTGTTTCTGAAGAATTAAATTACTTTAATTTCAGATCGTGCTGTCATGACTTCAATTACACATCACACCAACCAGCAAATATCACGCGGTCGTATTCCAATATCTGATTCACATTGAGCTGTTAATTAACAGTTAATTGTAAACCGTACAACTAAACACAAAACCACCTGCGACCTGAAATGGGGTGAATAGGTACGTCTAATTCGGATATGCCGAATGAGTGCCACCGCAAAGTATCGGTCTGTTGCACGGAGCTAAATTAAGCGTCCGCCAAAAAGTGTATCGAAAAAAAAATTTAAAAGAGCACACCAGCTACCGCATACCATCTAGTTAAGCCTTCGTTTGCATGTGGTCTGAGCGTAGAGCTTAAGGTCGTTGAATTGTTGTTTCTTGAAATGAAAATTGTTACCATACTTTAAAGGTACGTTGGTTCCGGCTACTAACTTTGTATGGTGGTCATGAAAGACCACTAATCCTTAGTGGGCTCCCTTGGCGGGGAACAGCCGAATACCCTCACGGCTATGCTATGTGGGTAGACCAGGGTTCTGCAGTGACACGTTTTAGGCTGATAAAATAAATATACGCTTACATACACATAGCATAATTCATAAGCATGGTTGTGACGTCGGCTAATAATACACTTACGAGTAGGATTCCGATTTCGATCCCCGGGCAGTACATATTTATGTTTATGGAGTGGAGACCGCATCTCGGCAAGCGTAGCGTAGGACGCCCTCCGGCCCGATGGACTGACGACTTGGAAAGGTCGCTGGTGGCGCAGGCTGGATGAGGAAAGCGAAGGACTGGGATACCTGGCGCAAAATGGGGAAGACCTATGTCCTGCAGATAGTAGGTAGGAACATGTATGTTTGTATTGGTCTAGGTGTTTTATATATATGTATGTATTTACAAAAAAATATGTGAGTTTGTTTATTCCTTGTGTAATAATACCCATACCATAAGTTTCACGTTTAATTTGGGGCTGGCCGGCGCTGTTTGAATGTCAGTGGAATAACTTGAAACTGGTTAGCTTTTGTTAATTTTATAGGTACGTACGAGTAGATAAACAAATAACAAACAATTCACCGGGTGGTAAGTGATACCGCTACCTACGGACACTCGAAACTGAAAAAGTAACGAAAGCGTTGCTGAGCTTTAAAAAGAAATCTTAAAAAAATATACGGCCCAAATCTTTCTGTATATTGACTGGTAATCTTACTCATAACTCAAGTACGAAAAGAGACAAAAACTGATGCAATTCCGATTATCCTCAAGTAAACAACGTCATAAGTTCCATCAAAACAGCTCACGCCATTATAACCTGACAAGAAATCGTAGGTGCAATAATTGTAGTCCCCTCAGCCTGAGGGGCAGCAAATTTGCCACATGAAAGCCAGTTTAATTTGCTGTTTCACTAGCTGCTAATTACAAGTTTGATTGCCGCAGCTCCGCGGAACGTGTCACAGACGGCTGGGGACACACAAATTTGTGTCCCAGTCCGAATTATTCGCCTTTTGTGGGTTCCAACCAATTTCAAATGCCTGACCTGCGGTTGGATTGAAATAGGAATAGCACTTAAATGTTTTGTTGTCGTTGACGGGTGTGGGTTATTCCAAGGTATGGGGGCTCGATGACCGTGCATTTGTTGGACGTCATATTCTTGCGTGTTCTTGTTTTCAAGCGATTGTTTTTTTGTACTTAAAAAGTATGTGCCGTTTCTTAGGCCTACAAGTTTGTGGTTCTGACTTGTCGTATAAGTTAAGCAACGATCGTTAAAGCCTCGCAAGAGGACTTTACTATAAAGTAGGGTGTGTTTTTCATGCGATCTCTGCACATGACACTAGGTTTGAAACGCAGTGGCTCAAACAAATTACAATGCCACGTTAAACAGTGACAAAAACAAATTACAGTGTTAATTAAATGTAATATAATGTTTGACATTGATAAAAAATAAACCTATTTATGTAACAATGCTAAAGTTCAGCCAAATAAGAAAAAACATAATAAAAATAAAGAAAAGTATCTACATAGCAAATTACTTCATCATTAGCCCATTACAACGTCCCCACGAGGGGAACGAGCCCAACATAGGGTATATTACCCTTAGTCATCTATGCTGGCCCAGTGCGAATTGGCTGACTCCACGCACAACCTTTGAATCTCTTCATAAACGCGCAGTGCGCAGGTTTTATCACGATGTTTTACTTCACCGTAAGAGCATCGGATAAAAGTACAAACAAACTTAATGTAAATAAATATAAACCCAATATTTATTGTAGATAGTATCATCCATGTCTCTTTTACCACACTATTTACGTCATCTTCCCAACTACACACATGCAGTAAGTATTCATATATTACATAGTACACATGATATACTTGAGCACATAAATGTTAATTATTTCTCCAACTGCACATACTATTTATCTTCTATAAGGATGTGTAAGAGTTGTGCAATCTATAATAAACAAGTTTACGACTTTAATATCGGTATTGAACGGAAACTGGCGGCGTATTATGCACGTCTTTGCATTGCAATTAAATTTTATAGATTCGTTAAATTCCTAAAGTTAAGTCTTAGAGATGGATAATTCACACGAACTAGAAACTAAAAAAAGCAAAATAATCTTAAATACTTAATGAAAGGGTTTCAAATGTAAACGTAACGTTACAAAAATCACCCGATTTTGTAACATAGTTCCTTGCTGCGTCTCTTTTATTGTACTTAGCGTGATGATATATAGCCTTCCTCGATAAATAACACTGAAAATGTTTTCAAATTGGAACAATAGTTTCTGAGATTAGCGCGTTCAAACAAACATGACGCCTAAAAACTACAAGTATTCGCTTATAAAGAATTTAACAACTGTTATTTCACTTAGAACCTTATGTTTTCTTACAAGCAAACTAATAAAAAACACATCATAAACGAAGCAAAAACTTGACGAAGCCACAAGTTGCTTAGATAAATCATTAAATTAATCTCAAAGAGGCAGACTAACGAAAAGTTTATGTGTTTTAGTGGTCCCTCGAGACAGGCCCAGACATAACGTTATTGACCTGTTTCAGCAAAGTATATGAGAGTAATGGAAATATGATACATGTCTCTCGTGTATATAGAAGTTATTTGTTTGAATTATTATAAACGCTATCTTTTTTAAATTTAGATAGATGAACTTCATGGCTGCTGAAGCAAAAAATGTTTCAAAATGAGACCTCGTAATAACGGCGAGTACAGAGTGGATGCTCATACAACAGATCAGGGCAACGAACAAAGAAACGAACGTAGAGATTTTTAAGATAGGCTTATGTTCGGCAGTGCTATAATATTTCCAGACACAATAGAAATCTATCTATTGTGTCTGTTGAGTATATGACTGCGGCGGTTACAGGGTCAAAATTGATTGAAATAATTCGTAACGAAAATAAAACTAATGAAACGATATTATCACTAATTAATTAACTTTAATTACGTTCCTATTTAAAAAAAAACAAGTAATCCAAACCCTACCTCATTTTGTCCGGTCGATATTTCATAGGGCTTTTTCGGCACTTGCATCGAAATGGAATTAAGAGGTAATTCTAACATTATTCCATATTTACTTTATTATTTCGCTGTATAAATTCAGTGTAAGTGCAAAAAAAAAACTTCCTAATTCAGAGGTCTTACTAATCTTACTAATATAATAAAATTCAAATAACTTGATTTAAATTGCTTTGACTAATAAAATTGTCATTGCAGCGCTAGTCAGGACTAGCACTCTAAATCAAAACGCTTAACCATTATACAAGTATCATAGCTGCTTTTATTTGCATCGAAGTCGATTAGGTTGCTAGTAAATCAACTTTTCTTTCCAAGTATTTCCATGAGAAATATCGGTGAAATTAAGAGAGCAGTCTAATTATAGTATCGCTTGACATGCAAATGTATCGAAGCTATAATCATTGCTCGGCTATCATCCAATCAGCGGCTCGCAAGTGTTCTGATGAATAAAGGTTCGATTTTACAAGCTTTACGAGTATAAAAGCTGGTTTAAACGGGTGACTTCTTCATGGATTAAACGTATTCATATCGTAAACCCGAATTAGTGTGAACCATTCAAATTATGTCTATGGCGTTAATTTATTCCGGCATGTACAGAACACAAATTTCTATTCAATTAAGTAGAGGAATCAGATTACGTGCACTCTTAATACTCACTTATTAGTTATGTATGGTATTTCCCTCGCACAATTCACTTGGACAAGGCCTCTCAACGAAACACTTTGTTCAAAAGTTTGGATCATTCATTACCAACGATGGCCCAATACGGAATTATGGGTATTAACGACTGCTAATAAGATGATCGTCGGTACCATTTTAGTCATCTTTCAAAGCATCAAATCTAATTTTTTCAAATTATAAGCTGTTACACCTGCAATGTCCTAATCAAATAAGGAATGTTGACTCACCGTGCGGACTAGGTTTTAGCGTTTTCAGATTGGTAATGAAGGATACTTACTGTTCGGAACGAACACCTATGTATTTGCAATGGTACGAAGTTGTTTCCGCATAGCCGCATAGCATCCATCCTAACTGGGTCTGTTGGGCCATGGGAAGCTGCGGATCGTCTTTTTTAATAATTCCACTTAAAATAATGTTTGTATAGATATCTGCTCCAAATAATATATCTACCGGACGGCTTTTATAAAACTCAGGGTCCGCTAGATTTAAGTCTGAAATGAAATTCCAGGATGGCTTGCTGAAAGTTTTGTTAGGTAAATTCTTAACTAAGTTGTTCATGATAATTACTTCGGCATTAAATGTAAAATCATTATACATAGAAAAGCATTCTATGTTAATTATGCCCTTGCATTGGTTTTCTTTTTGACCGACACCAAATATTGTACCCCTGCAACTCCGCCTTTTGCCTCCTAGTAATTGAGCCGCATTCTCACTGATCAAGGACACCTGGGACCCCTGATCAATTAAGGCTCGCATCTGAAGGTGCCTGCCGTCAGCTGTTTTGACCTGCAGCACTGCGGTGGCCAATAGAATTTCTGAATTTTCATTTTTAAATACATGTAAGCTTTTGTCATTAGGATTTTTATTAAGTAAAATAGGTTTTGTTTTTGGTGGCGATACTCGTATATCCGTTGACCGGATTGCGTCATGCAATAAAGTGCTGTGATGACTGTTGCACTTACGACATGACCTAGTTGATGTGCATGTGTTACCGTCGTGACTAAAAAGGCAATTTAAACACAGTTTTAATTTATGGACAATTCTCAGTTTTTGGTCATTGGGCATCTCCAAAAAGTTTCTGCAGTTGTAAATGCCATGGTTTAAATTACACAGAGGGCATATGAAATTAGATGAAACATGCATAGGTTTTCCTGGCAGGTTGTTCTTATGCACGAGAACGTTGTTATGTCCAAAGGTTTCTTTGTAGTATCCCCGATTGTGATATTGATTAAGTACGGTTTTGTGCTGAGAACTCTTGTTATTATGTATAAATCTGGGCTGTACCTTTTCTTGTTTTCGACGAGACGATTCTAACGCAATAAATTTTGATTCGAGAAATTCCAAAAACTCTTTTAATGAAGGCAGATCTCGAGGGTTCTTAACAATTTCAAAATAATTGCTATGAGTCTCTGAGTCTAACTTCTGCGTTAGTAAATGCACTAGTATTGGGTCCCACGTTGAAATATCGACCCCTAAATTTTTAATGGCGTTAAGCGTTTCCAGTATGATGTCATAAAATCTTTTAATTTGTATTCCTGATTGTTGTGTCATGTTAGTAAATCCTAGAAGAGTGTTCATATGGGTTGTGAAAATTATCTTTTTGTTGTTGTACCTGTTTTTTAAGATTTCCCAGCAAGTATCATAGTTTTCGGAGCTTATTTGAAGATGGTGTATTAGTTTCTCAGCCTCCCCACGAACCTTGCTTTTTAGAAACTGCATCTTCTGGGCATTTGATAGCGAATTATTTTTGTCAATTGTTTCCGTAAATAAATCTTTAAATGATACCCATTGTTCATAATTCCCGCTAAAGATTGGGATGTCCAACATTGGTGTTGATTTTTCGCGGTGCGCCGAAGACGACATCTTCTTGTTAATTAATTTTTTCATGTCCATAAACTGGTTTTCGTAAATGTTGAATTTTGGTCCATACGAAATGTTATCTTCCCCTAATTCCGATACTATCTCCCAATGCAAATTATCAATTATAGACCAACGACTTTGTAAAGATCTCAACGCATCTTCAAATTCCCATTTTTCTGACATCGATTCAACGTCTATAAAATCGATTGTTCGTTTAAACGCGATAAAGTTCGCTTCCTGTTTTCTTATAGATCGTTTTATTTCACTTTGTTCCATGTTGGCCGAAGGTATAGTTTCCTCCTCCATCCGATATTCCCTGAATTTTCCTACCGTATCTTTAGTTTCCTTTATCCCCTTACTCGTGCTGGGTTCATACACCTGTTCGCTTTCCGATTGATCTGTTAAAAAATTTCCTATGTATGTTTTTGTGTCCTTGTAGAAAGAAGCTGTTTGTTTATAATAATTTTCCTTAAAATATTGGTATGCTAATTTATCTTCTACGTCTTCCAGTTTCCCATGGTTGACCTGAAACTCCTTCCAATACCCTTCAAGAGTTTCAAGCCGCCTTTTGATGTACGAAGGTGTTTTCCTTTCGGACGAATCCTTTTTAAAGTTGGTTAAAAGCTTTTCCATTGCTTGCATAATGTCACCTTGAGTTTCCATAATGTCTCCGTATTCTGCCATAATGACTTAAAAAAAAAACGTCCTTACTTGTGTACTCGTGGATAGTTACCCGGCTTTCAAGCCAAGTGGTCCTGGTGATACAGCTGTAACTCCTGCTACAGCCGCTGTTATGTAGTTGCAGTAGTCCTGACTGCTCGTGTTGAATGTTAATTCCCAAAGCACACACCACAGTTCACTGATTATATTTCACCTCCTATCACGTATTATCGCGCACGAGGTTTTTGCTCGAAGGACCATATGTAGTGGCCTGAGCTTTGGGGGTGAATGTTGAATGAAAGAGAGTTTATTATGATATTCTAAAATATATTGAAAGTTCCACAAATGTTCTTATGTTAAATGTTAATGTTAAATGTTGGATGAAATGGAATGTTTATGAGTGCTCGCGTTTGACCGACGGCGAAATGTACACTAAATTTGTGATAAAGAAATTATATTAAAGCGATGACTGTGGCCTAGTTACGGCGCGTGCTACGTCACACAACCATTGCAAAATACATAGGTGTTCGTTCCGAACACTTACTAGATTTCGTTTTAGATTTTTATATAATTTGGTTGACTATATCTTTGATCTGAAAATTTTAATTTGGTGATTTAATTTAGATTTTTATTTGTTAATATATTTTTAAAAGTTTCGATATAAAACTCTACTTCGATATTCTAGGGAAATGTTTTTTCGATTCGAAGAACAACCTACGCGTACATAAAAAAAGTGTTTTGCGGAGTGATAGCAGTCGCATCTATTGTCTCTGCAACAGCAGTTACACAATTTTTAATACTAAAGAGATTTGATTAAGTGAACTCAAACATTTTTTAATCACCCATTGACAGTGATTTATACAAGAACTTCTTTTTTTGTTATATTCTATGTATACATACTTATATTTATGAGTAGTATACTCATAAAAACCTTTTTAAATATTCACATTTCGATTAAAAAAATATTCTTTCATATTGAAATATTAGACGATAATAATTCACTAAATACCTGTATCAGTCTTATTTTACTATTTTAAAGTATTACATTATACATGAACACCATTTCACTATTAAGACCTCTTCCAACGACTTTTGTATTTTGTGCCTCTTTAATTTCAAAATAATGATGACAAAGGTTATAGAGTTCTTTGGGTAAACTTGCTATGTTTTGTATCCACTATTTATAGGTATTAAATATAATTGTACTCACATATACATTAACCAGTTGAAGGTTCAAAACCATAGATGTCCGAGTTGTATTCGGATATCTGTGTTCAAAACCAACACGAGCGTTCGAAAACATGTTACATCAGCCACTTGCTCAATAAATTTCGTGTTAACACTGAAGTGCGCGACGGTACATGTGTATGCATATCAAACAATAGCTGTTAAGGTATTGTTATCAAGCGGCTTACTAACCCCGGGTCAGACGCACCAGCGCTGCGCACACGCATTGTCGATGAAGCTATTACGAGGTCGGAATTTGACCTAAAACTCTTTAGACATTTTTCACAATACACTGATGATTCTATGTGGTTTGTACACAGCTGATTGTCAGCTTTGAAGATGTCATAACAAGTTATATTTCAACCCCAATTCCCCAGGGCAGCACATTGGGCCCGACTCTGTTCTTGGCTTACATCAATGAACTCTGTGAGCTAAAAGTTGACAACGCAGAACTGACGATGTACGCTGATGATACAGTTATATTGTTTCATGCAGGGTCCTGGGAAGCCCTGAGACGTATGGCAGAAGAGGGAATGGCACTGATTTCGTCATGGCTCGCGAAGAGTCTTCTATCACTAAACGTCACTAAAACTAAGTATTTGTGTTTTACTAAAACTAATGCAGCCAGGCCTCCTACTAACTTCTCTATAAGATTGCATAATTTTGAATGCACTAATTTTCTTAACTGTAATTGTTCCTGCCTTACTAAGTCCAGTAGCATTAAGTACCTTGGTATTTTAATTGATGTCAAATTACAATGGAAGTTACAAATAGCCCAACTGACAAAAAAAGTAAGAAAACTAATCTACATGTTTAAAAACTTAAGATGTATAGCAAGTTCAAAGTTACTCTCAAAGGTGTACGTAGCTATGTGCGAATCAATTATTAGCTATGGTATTTGTTCATGGGGAGGTGCTTGTAAGACACATATGCTTGAAGTAGAACGAGCTCAACGCAGTGTTCTGAAAGTAATGTTGTCGCTTCCATTTCGCTACCCAACCTCACTATTATACGACAAATCTAATGTTCGCAGTGTAAGAAAAATTTGTCTTTGTCAGTGTATTAGTAGATACCATCGCCTTACTGTACCCACCATATTTGTACCAATTAAAAGAAATTTTAAATTCCCTATCCCAACGGTAAAAAGTTCATTTGCAGGAAGACACTACAATTTTGTTGCACCACATATTTATAACTATTTTAATTCAAAGTATGACCAAATTTACAAATTGAGCAATCATCAGCTTAAAGTTAAATTAAATGAATGGATTAAATGTCTTGATTATAATGCAACTGAAGCTCTTCTGATCTAAAACAAAGTAATATAAAAAAACACCCATCAATACATACACCACAAAATACTCACACAAACAAACACTATACAACATACGCACTTCACCACATTCAACTGAATACATAAACCAATTGCGCTAGTTTTTAGTTTTTTCTTTCATTTATAACTATATATATTTTTATTATTATTTTTTTTTGTTCTATTGTAGTGCAAAAAAGAGTGCTTATGTTTAATATTTAGTGCCTACTTTATGTATCATTGTAATCTATACTTTAAGGGGAAGTACTGGCTCCTGAAACACGGTTATTTTACTATCTTGGGAGCCAGGGCTATGTTGAAATGTAATATTGTATTTGATAAAAAATAAATAAATAAAAATAAATAAAACCGTTGCTGAAAATGTGTATTATGTAATCAATAAAGGTATATATGTATATCAATATAATATAGATTTTAATAGGTAATAAAATTATTTATATAATACACATTCACATTAATAATATCGCCATAAGTGTTTATACTATAACTATAACAGGTGTTGAATAACAGGTAAACAAATCATACTAAGAAGCAAAAATTATAGAAAAATCTTTGATCTCAGACAACTGCAAAACTGGGCATTAAAATATAGTTAATCGCAGCGTACTTTTATGATAAGATAATTAAAACTTATAAATATTCATTTATATGAACCAAATTGTATTTAAAACATAAGCTGGAACTGCTATCACTAAGACCTTGATATAAATTCAAATATTTACGACGTAAAACGAACCCGTAAGTTTTACGTTGTATCTAGCAACGCACTCAAGAAGCCGAGTATTTTTGTAACATTTATTTGTTTCCTTTTGAAATAATTATAGATTTAAAATATTCAATTTAAAAATAAAACAGTTTCAAAACTGGCTACTCCGCATACAGGACCTTAGATATATTCTTTTATACAACTGCCGGCACCAGCTCCAATCGACACTTCGTAAATTATTTGTAATCCCAATTAGCATTCCATTGCACTTGATAGGATGCGATAATTCACTAGGAGAATGTTAATGTGTTCTAATAGATTGACCAGCATTACGAATTCTGTTGAGTCGTCGGTAATTCCACTTGACTACATGCGCTCTAGTGAACTGCATAGAGAATGCAGTGAGAGCGTATGAGTATCTAATGGTAAGTATGTTATTCACAGAAACTATACTATAATGAGATAAATAAATAAATATCCACTGACATTCACACATCGCCATCTAGCCCCAAGTTATGGGTATATACAACGGATAAACATACTTATATATTTTTCTGTAAATACATACATATTATACATAGGAAACAACCAGACCATTACAAACAGACATGTTCATGCACACAAATGTTTGTACTGTCCGGGGATCGAACCCGGAACCTTTGGTGTTGCAGCCGACCTCTCAACCGCAACACCAAATGAGTCGTCGAAAGATAAAAGATTTATACCAGATTATCACCAATTTCTAAAATTGATTCTAGTTCAAAAATCAGGTCTTATAGATACGGTATTCATATTATTATGAAGCAAGTATATTAACTGTAAAAGTATCTTTCATTACAATTTAAAATCAAAACGTTTCAAAATACCTGTTTACCAGTGTCTAACTTTTCGTAAACATGAAAATAATATCTTTACATAAGTGTACAAGAATTTGTATATGAATTTATTGGGATTACAATATTGGAAGATTACTAGTGTATAAAATAAAAATATGCTGTAGTATTTTCAATAGAAAACATGAACCCGAATTAGTAACAAAAATAAGTTGACGTTAACTAATTCTCACCGTAGGTGGCTTATTGGTGTGGACTGTTGTCTTCCAATCTGGTGGGTGCAGGTCCAAATCCTCCCACATACCAATGTATTTTCGATTTTTTGGAATTATATGAACGTTTTTCCGATGTTCAACCGGTAAATAAAACATCGTGAGGAATCTGAAATGTCTACGAAGAAATTCAAAGGTTATACGTGATTTATAATGCGGGCCCAATGCGGATTTGGCCAATCCGCATTGGCCCGCGTGGACGACAAAGGCCTATACACCCTTACAGGCAGACTGTATTCCTCGGTGGAGACACGTAATGAGCTGATGATGAGTCCTCACTGTGGACCTTATCCAAATAAAGATATTTAAAATTATTTAAATTTTTCATACTTTTAAGCTCAAACTTCACTGATTTGCTTATTAAAATTGTATTATTGCTTTGCATTCAGAATCAAACACTACAAATATAACATTCCCTTTCGAGCTTATCAAAAGCTGCAGCCAAGACATGGGTTGCTGACATATGGAGCTTTCAAATTCGATCGATTCGTATTTGATAGCTTTGTACGATACGGTGTAATTTACTATCAGAACGTTAGACACAAAGGTAATGTTAGAGTCAACCAAAAAGAGACCGTACCCTATTTTAAAGGGCCGGCAACGCATTTTTGGGACCTCTGGTCTAACAAATGTTCATGGGTGGCGGTGTCATTTACCATTAGGTGAACCGTATGCTTGTTTTTCTCCAGATCAATAAAAAAAATATTCAAAAAGGTCGAACTAAAACATTATTTGGGGTCAGTTTATATACTATTGCTTTAATCTTTTATTAATATTTTTTTAGCTTTAAGAAGCTTCCAATTTTTAATCCTAAATAATGACGACTAACAAGAGTTCATTGATCGTATTGGCATTAAGTTGTGCATATAACGCATGCACATAGCTGTCGTTATACGAATATATATCGTTTGAGGTCAGCATGTGACCCGCAACGAACTTTTGGTCATTTTTCACAAACGCGAGAGAGTATAATCGAAAGAAATGGCTTATGTTAAATCTTATGATTGGGAATTCGTATTCGACTTTTAAACATCTGTATTTAAATATTGACAGTAACGATATAGAGAAAGCCTCGAATATTGATATGTATTATTCACAACAACCAGCTCCGAATTTTGAATTTCATTATCAATGTTATTGTTATACAAATTATGTATCTAATGCTGAATACAAAATACCATAAATCAACTTTTTACCTCAATGCAGAATATTAGTAACTACTATATTACGCAAACGTCTTGCTATAAAGTTTTACTTAGTAGCAATAAAAACCTCATCTCAAAGTAACCAATCGTAGCTTAAAATAATTAAAAAAGTAAATACCTGAAAATACTTATTGTCTAATATTTGAATTATGACATATGACATTTACTTTGTGTATTCCTTATGTATTAGTAATGAAATCTCGTCCATAAAGCTGTTCTATATTGAAGCAATTAATTCATTGGTCAAATAAAATCATCATTTTCTTAAATCATTTTAAATTCCATAAAGTAGCGCTGAAAACTAACCACCTCACGTCAAAAACAGGTAAGTATTTAAATTAAGCTAACTTAAACATCAATATCATAAAGTCAATAGTTTTTCCATTATTTACCAATGCCAACCTTAACTTCTCTTCCTGATTTTTTGACTCCTCTCAAACTCAGCTCATACATTAAATATGAACCTACTATCCCGCAAAACGAATTCACTAGTAGGTTTTAAAAGTTAATGTTAATACAATTATTGAAGTCCTGAACAAACATAAACGATGTTGTTATCTCAAAACCAAACGAAAGTCTATGAACTCATCTATTTTTCCAAATACTAGAACGTTAACGTTACATAATAGAAACTGTATATTTGAAATACAAACATCTATACGGTCAGAAGTCATACTTACGCGCTTTTCACGTCTCTACAATTCACACGTGACAGGTTAAGTCAATATTTACGCCGACTTCTCAATAGCGGCGAAAGTGAAAATAATCTTGGCAGTAGTCAAGTGGGTGTTAAGCCTACCTTCCTGTTAGGTTCCGTAGTTGTTTAATAATATTTGCTGAATGTAAGGGTTTATACAGTAACGTTTACCTTATGAGACGCTTGGCATAAGTACAGCGTAAGGTATCTTTCTCTGCTGAAATAAAATTTACTATTGTCTATGCTAATCGAATATTTTTTTGGTGTTTACATTTACAGGTTTAAAAATAATGTTCTGTTTTTAAAACAATCTTTGTTTAATAGCGACAAACATTCACATGTTCACTTATTATCTCTTAAGATATTGGTATTTATTTATTACATTACATTATTCGGTAACTAAAATATATTAAAAACTTAAAAACTACAATAATTCTCAAAAGAATTTTAATGTTTCTTAAGTATACACTTTTACAAGATTTGCAGATCTTCCAAAAGATTAATAAACAAAAGTCAAGTTTAACACACAACTAATGAGAGGTTATCAAACTCAATATTTTAATAGTTAATTTCTAAAGAATTTTGGTCAAATAAACAATAATATTATTTTAACAAAGTTTTTTCTGGGTATCATTTTAAAATGTTCGTTTTGTAATCCTAAACTTTAAAGAATCCGTAGTTCAACCTTTCTTTCAAATAACATATAGACTAACAAATAAAAAAGTGATTATACTAAAATATAAACATATTTCCAGAAGATCCCTAACAGCGTAAAAGAAACAAGTCATCCCTAACAAAGGAAAGAAATTAAACGCACTGCCCGATAACTTCGAAATCCTTTAAAAAACAAAACAAAAAAGAACGATCGCTACAAAGAAGAAACTTTTTCAATATCAGCCCAACAACAATGGACGGCTTCTTTTTATTCGATAGGCCTAGCGGAATAACTTTTGTATCAAGTTTCCAGTAGGAAGAAGCTTATCCAGTCACAATATACGGCAAAATAATCGTAACCACTATGCACTTTTCTTAACGCATAGAACACACACTCGTAACGACGGAAATACACTGTGTGTACGTCCCATATTCTGGGATCACGAGCGTACGATTTTGGGCGAAATTTCATCGTCTGTCGCACGGGCGAAAGTCGATTTTCGTAGTGTGTACACGACGCTTTGGAAGGGCGGCCGCGTAAGCTACGGGCCACGTGCAACTCGACAAGTTGCGCTTAGTTCTTCACGAACTGTGTGGGAGGTTAGTCCGCTACATGAATATAATGTTCCGTCAATGTCACGCGTTATGAGCGTACGCGACGTAAAAACAATCTGACGGTGTTACCGTGACGTAGGCTGACACCACGTGATTTTGACAAGCCGGTGTTGTTTTGTGCTGCTATATGCCGGTCGTGAGTGTCTCGAAGTTTTAAGGACCATTATTTGGGAAATGCTGTAACATCAAAGCGATGTTTCCCAGACGATCGTCGCAATTCCCGGCCATGGAGTGTTTACGGTAAGTTCTAAATGAGGTTTTTGATAGGGAACATACATTTTAAAATTTTTCAATTTAGTCCCACTCTTAAGTTTTTAGAATAAATACAACTATTTTTAAATGTTATTTTCAGCTCAAGAATTAAATTGAGTTTGCTTACCATAATATCAGTAAAACATATTTGGTAATTACTGATGTAACTTCGTGTACTAACGTTAGAATTTATATGCAATATAAAAGAAAGATGTCAAATATATCGTATTATTTAATTAATTACAAAAAAAATATGAAAATATTTTATTTTATGTTTAAACTCTTAATGTTCATCGACTTTATTATCGTGCGTTATTAAATTTCGTTAAAAGCGTATGTACGTTACGAATGTATAAGAGAATCAGCTGCTACATATTAAAATTCTGTTAACTCATTGTCTATGGATAGAGGGGTTTTCTGCGCATGCTCTATGTTATGTCAACAGTAAGTACCTACGTAGGGTTAGGTATATCTTTAACAGTCGTAAAAGGCTTATATGAATACACGTATGTTTTGGCAGAGAATTAGGCGCAGATGGTAAATTAATTATGATATATTACAAGAGTGGATTCTAAAACAGAATATCGTATGTATTAATGAAAATAAAGCTTACTGTGTAATGCTATAAAACTTCAATCTTCAACATCTGGAAAGAAACAATTTATTAAATCAAATTATTTGAAACACATGATATTTTATATTCATATACATCGTCCGTTCGTTTGTTATTATATTTAATAATAATATTTATATATACTGACACTAATATTTTTCAGTTTTTACATAAATTATGTGGGTATAACTTTAATTTTTTGATCATGCATTTGCCATATTTCATTATTTTTGAAGTATTCATATTTATAGTTGGTTTTTAACTAACCAACTAAGGCATTATTTTCTATGATTCTATCTGTTGAAACAAGACGCGTGTAATTGGATACCGAAATACAATGGTTAAAACATAAAAAGGAATGAAAAATCGATACATAGTAAAGCCACAGTTTAAAGTTCTTTGCCATGTATCGTATCTGGCTTTTTCATTCGCAAACATGTTAATTTCAATAAGAATGACTGCTTCGGTACATATAAAGATCAGAAACTAAATATTGGCATCACCTACAGGACGGAAGCGAAACGGCGAAGCCGTACATATTAGCTGATATGAGTATGTAGAATTTGTTGAAGTTGGGGTCGGTAGAGTTAGGCAGTCTAGATTTAAAAGCTCTACATGAAATCTGATATCATTTTTTTAGCGTTATCCCTATGTGGTCGTCTCGTCAACAGCTGACATAAAATGTTTATGTTCGAATTTGTATTTTGCCATTAAATTAGCTCTCGAAATAAATAATTAAAGATGGATTAAGACTATAATTTTATGCCAAAAAATTAGTTCATATTGCATAAAAAAAATTTTCTTAAAAATACAGATGGAAATTCAATCCCAAATATTTTAAAGTTTTAGTCTTTTGGTAAAATGATTCAAGTTGTAGAAAATCTGTCTTAAATATTTCCCATATACGGCTTGTCATCGTACATATTAAAATCGATTTATTATGTCATAAAGTAAACGGTAGGTCAGTTCGCTCACCTGGCGGTAAGTTATATGCCTTACAGAGTTATAAGCATGACAGATAAAGGGTGATGGAAATTAATAACAGTACCTGTCACTTTTTTTATTTTCCACCAACACTGCCCTGCGGGCTACGCCCATCACCCTCGACGACAGATGTAAGGTCTCTCAAACCCGGTAATTTTACTAGCTACAGTGTCCTAAAATTTTCAAATAAAAACGTTTCCCAATAATTGTTTAGTTGATTAGTTACAGCAATATCACCTGTTATATTTCCCACGCCAGTAATTTATGAACATTGGACAGAAGACGCGCAAAATAATTGGAGCCCCGCTCTTCTAAGTAATTATTACTCCCTACAGGTAAAATATATTACCTATAGTGTTCCACTCTATATTTAGACGTTAAGTATTTCATATACCTTATAGTATAACTTTAAGGTAATGTATGAAACTTAAACTAAGAATTTTCAAAGCAAACAAAATCAAAAGTTTGTTTAATTTTTAACACTATAGTCCACATTGCATGCCACGGCAACCTATAAGTAAGGTAACACTTAGCTTTAAGTTTGTTTCTAATTTATTGTTGCTTGTACCAGTGTTTATCTTGTTGTTTGTTCTAATAAATAAATAAAAAGTTGAAAATATAGATGTTTTAAAATGTAGAACCCCAAACCTAATTTAATTTATAGATAAGCCGAGCATCTCTTAGGATACAGCTAGGAAGCGTTAGATTAACTTAATATCTGAAAGCAGCAGGTATTCTTTTTAGACATTAAGCATATCAGTGTTTGCCTTTTTAACTACATGGAATAACGACAGAATGCTATTTAAATAGGTCACTTAAATTAGAAGTACATTTCTAATATCATACACCTTTACACTTATTTAAAATTATTCTCATAATAAGGAAAAACTTGGAAAGTGAGTACGCATTAATAGGGATCCCAGAATACAAGATTTGGGAACTAAATTCACCTGCTTGTGGTCTATCTTACCGAATATCCCTTGAGACTTCTATGACCCACTAACGGAATCGGGCAGTGTTCGGAACCTTTCTTGTCTTATGAACCGATTGTAGGTTCATCATTCGAATAAAAAAACAATTGTTATGTAATAAACAAGTTAAATTAATTTCATCAAATGTCTAGATACCGTGACTTCCAATTTATTATCTCAGTGAGTATACTATTAGCGACAATAAAAAGTAACTTAAAGCTGTTTTGTTTAAAACTAAATTACATGGATAAAATATCGTAAACAAAACTGCACAATTACTCTTCATAGTTCCGCTACACAAACAACCAATTCTATCTTTGTATATTATATGTAAGTACATGTAATATATAAAAAATAGATTGTCGAATCAAAATGATGCGATCGCAAAAGATTACAGTGGACGAACTTGAAACTGTCAATTACCATAGGATTACTCGTACATCTTTGATATGGGTCTCGATGACATATTTTAGTGACAGACCAAGCGGAACGGACACCCATTTTAAATAAGTTATGGTTCCGACCTTTATTTACAATATATACATTGAAAATATTCACATACTAACCTATATTAGGGATGCAATATATCATGTATATTCCCGAAGTGGCCCACCCTTTTTATGGCTTCCCGTCTCTTGATGCGAACGAGAGATCCAATTTCTGAGTGATATGGTTCAAATAAAAATATTGCTTCTGTTCGATGTCAATGAACCCGATGTAGGAATTAGAGTTGGTTAACAAAATATTGCTCTATCGTAGATCAAGTCTATCCCATCAGGATTAACTATGCGTTTATACTCTTATGAGAAGGCCACTCTATTCGTATTTATACTTTTACAAAAGAAAATATATTCCAATATTAATAAAAATAATACTTATGTTTGTTCGGCGTATGTTGTGGATAATATTTTCAAAATGTACACCTACAATTGAAGAGATTTGTTAAATTTAGGTACTTATATATAATTTTTGAGTATGGGAATTTTTAATGAATAATGAAAGTAACAAACAACGTAGGAAAACACCATGGGCTGCAAGTGCAACAATTTAATTGACAAAAATAAATAATTTATTCATAGCTAAAAATTATTTATGCTCCTACAGTTAATTAGAAAGCTAAGTTTCGCTGGTAATCGATGGTTTCATTCCGAGCCTAAGAAACAAGTAAAGTGGTTTTAATGAGCTTACTTTAATAAGAAACATTAAAAGGGTTCATTTAGAAACATAACTTGGTTAGAAATATCCAACGTAGTCATTAATTAGTGACGTAAAGAAACTTTTGCCTATAACATGTTTTGCTTAAACGAAGTTAAGTCTTTGTCTATAGGAAAATTTAAATACAATCCCAAATATAATTTAAAAAAGTCTAATAATATTCAACAGAAATAAATTTTTAAAAATTATGATAGATATCAATATAATATCTTGGACACTAGTACCTAAAAGCAAGTAAAATTCATGTATTTATTTGGATCCGAGCATATGCATTTGTCGAATCTGACAACCGAGTAATGACATATTNTAATGAGACGATTTTTTATTCTGGTTTAAACATGGCATGGTCCTTGGGAACTTATAAAAGGGAATCATTTTATAAAATATTTCCTCCATATACTAGATCTGTTGTCGACTTCAGAACATGGCGTCGCTTGACAGTTGCCTATTTATTCTTGCACAGTAAAGACTATTTTGAGGAAAGTGAGATTGTAAATTCTCGTATAGGTATTTCTTTTGTGTGTGTATCAGTTGTCGACTATAGTATTCAGCTTTCCGGTTATGGTTTTGTTCAGCAGTATAAAATAATTTGCCAGAAAGCACACTTTTGCGGAAGTAGAGGATTAGGATTCTAACCAATACGATCTGGGTCAACAAAGATCAACAAAGTTGTATTGAGACGTTTTTATCATTCATTAAGGATTTTCGATAAGAACACAGACCTATTTGTATAAGCCATGTGTAAATAATAATTAAAGTTTTAAGTCACTCTAAAGTTGGCCTATATATTAAGTACCCATAACAAGAATTCAATTCCATCGTGTTTATTTTGCCAGACAACAAAATATTATCATTCTTTCATGAGTTTGTTATGGTTCGAGAAGGCTATAAATGAGCGAAAAGTTTATATTAAAACACTATCATCACATAAAAACATCGGCCGCGGCGATTCCAGATTTGAGATTCTGAATAACGATTTGAGAAATAGAAAAACAGCGACTTGTAGAGGATATATTATATGTTTCCTTAAAGAGAATATTTTATATTGTACACGTGAAGAGAGCGTAGAATTTTCTACCGAATTCCAAACCTAGAATTGACCTTACCAGCTTCACTTCTTCTAAATAGCAAACCTATGAAGTTCATGACATAACAACAAAGGTGAAGAGATAGGTTCTCCCACTTAACCTTAACGTATATACATGCAAAATACATAATTTACATGTATCTCAGATATATATTTAATGATCTTTTCAGTATTTATTGGATCAAGTATGTGTGACCATACTCTTTATAGTATGTAAAATACATACATATTAAATTTCTTAAAAAGTATAATTCATACTCACTAATGTTGTTAATATTAAGTTGAAAGGTAGGAGAATCCATCCTTTAACTAGGTTAGGATGTATAGTACCATCCTTATACTCACTCGGTTTCCAGTGATTTTCGTTTACAGCATGGCTACTACCCATCTCGTGAACTTCCCATTTCGTAAACCTCCAATTGTACCTAGCAAAAAGTTGCGTTTGGTAAACATTCTATACAGCATCACACTCAACACTATAATCGACAGCACGTTACCTGGCATTCATGTTACGAAGTTGTAAATGTTCGAAAACGCGTAACACTGTTTCATGCATGTGCGAACGATAATCACACATAACTTTACAGTCGTTAAATAGCATTTAGACCAACAGCTACAGCTTATTTCACGCAAACTGTCACCAATAGTTTGGTTATCAAATTTAGTGTTCGTGACTAATTGGCGGGGTACTAACGAAATGTGGTCACTTCCTCGTTGAGTACGCTTTATAGCTTTAGCGGTGTCTGCGGAGCCGTTGTCTATTTAAAACGTCTGGTTTATTGTATACCCCACATTATGTCCCACTTTTAAATTGAATGGTCGCAAACGTAAGCCAGGCCGGTTGGCATTTATGTGATGCAATTAAAATGATTTATTAGAATTTACTTTTACGCGGATTATCAATCTGAATGCACTAACGACTGCTTGGAAATGTGTTCTGAATTTAGTTTGATGTTATATAATAATTTATTATTAACAAACGTTTGTTCTAATACTATTAAAGAAACAATAGTAATAGAACCAATAATGGTACTACCTTATAGTTGATGATTAGAGCCTGCTGCTGCCTGGGTGTTAAAAGTTTGACATATCTGTGTGAGTATGTCTGTCTGTAGCATCGTAGCTCCCAAATAGATGAACTGATTATATTTTGTTTGAAGGAATTATTGCAAGAGTGTTCCTAGCTATGTTTGATGAAAATTGATCAAAGATGGCGACTGCTACGAAATGGCGGATTGCTTATTTTTGCACAAACCCCTCAATATGAGAGTCAAACAAAAGGGCTTGATCAGTAAAATAGTATAATCCATATCAAATTTCAAACCAATATTGCCACCACCACAAATTAGAAAACTTTTTTTTTCTAAACTCACTCATGAGTATCAATAAAAGAGGTTGACTAGTAAAATGCATTTTTTTCCTTTTTAGAGAGTCACTTGAAAACAGGTTAAAATCTATGAAGGCATAGGTACTTTGATATTTGGCGGTGGGGTTTTTAAAATTATGATTTATTCCATAATAAGTAAGCTTACTCACTTTTTACAGAATAAATTATACTAGACACTGCCATAGCTCAGCGTAATGGATCTTGGCTTCCGAAATGGTCGCTAGCATAGCCTAGCTTCCTGCTCAGGTTCATGAACTCGCTGACCAAAGTAGAATGTGGTCCCCCAGCACTTTGAGGCCTGTGTGATGGGTTAACCATCCACGTTAAAATTTAATTGTTACGAAACAGACACTTAGTAACAAAACAATATTCGATTAGTGTGATCTTGTGCACTAATCGAGCACACAAATCTTGTGATTTTGTTAATACTCTTTTTGGCAATACAAGTCATAAACTTGATTTGTGTCGTAATATTAGTCAAAAATTTGTTTTATCTTTGGAGCCGATGTCCGAATATGAAGCATTTAACTTTTTGTCTATCTTGTATATTTTTTCAGTCCTTAAAGACGTTATACTCGTATATATCAAACTGACAAAATTCCAAATGTTTGTTACCTCAGACCGATCAGAATATGAAATAGAGCATCTGAAGATACAATTTACAAAGCTTCTTATAGATAGAAAAACAAAAGTTTTTTTTGCAACATTATGATGTAAAAACATGCAATCGGAATGTAATTTGTACACAACATAACAAGATTTTTATGCTTCATTTGTACGGCCTGCTTCGTGTTTGTAAGACTTAACATACCTTGTGAATACATTGCTCTCCTTTACAGAGGACCTTCTATGAATTCAAATTCATTGTAGAGGCATGTAAGGTACAATAGGGTGTCCATGCTCAGCCAATTAGGTATTTTAGGGATTTCAGTTTTCGTACGATTATGACAATAACTAGGTCCTAGTGACTTGTATTGTATCACAGGTTTTCTAAACCCACATCAGGCACCAGTCTCACACATTGTGACTCCCGTTGACAATATATGTACTATATGTACATTAAAAGTCTAAAGATATTATTATGCTTTGTGATGAGAAAATACAATAAATTATTATTATTACACCTAAAAAATAACGAGACACTAAAACGATTTTTACTTCTGGTAAGGTTACTCTCGATTATATTATTATAAGAGGATAACTGTTAACGTCACCTATGGAGAATTGTGGTTTAATACTATTTTAACGTAAATCAATTAAAATAGCTAAAAAACTATACCACTTGTTGTAGATTTAACATACTTTAAACTCATAAAACACTAAACTTATATATCAGACAAAAAAATCCTTTTTGAAATAATAAGATTAAAACATGTATTTGTTCTCACTTAAGTACACGAAATGAAATCATGTATTAATCAAAACTAAAAGAAATATGTACAAAAAAAATATATTAAAAGCAGACTTATCCACAAACTTCAATCAATATTGGTCTCCATAACAAGGATGAGTAAGGCCGTGCGACGTTTTACCGAGAACGTGACGGGAATCTCTTTCATCTTAAATATAGCTTTGAAGAATTTAAGGAACACCCCTTGTTGCGAGGCTTAAGTATGCGGAAGAAATTAACCTCTTCGGAATAAAGGTCAAGGACCGCTATTAATAAAGTAAAGAAAGATTCATTCCTCAATGAATTCCTTATAAAGTTATTTCGCGGTCCGCTTGATTGATTAAGAAATTGAATTAACAACTTCATCTTGACTGTTTTATGAGAAAACATTCATCAATTGCGTCACTATAAATTGCATTTAAAGGCTATACGCTTAATTAATAACGGCCAATCAGGAAACTTTACACTCATATACTTAAAAGCTAAGAAATCTCATTTCTTCATATATTCTCTTCATTAAAACTTAATGGCAATGCAAAGCCCGTACACCATTACAACTAATGGTATAGCAGTTTAAGCAGATATTATATATAGTATACCATTTAAACTAAACTTTCCTTTAATACTAATAACACAAGAGCTATTCTTGTCTTAGTGCCAGTATTAATATTCATGCTACATTACGGGAGCAATTCCTCATTTGTGATTACGCGCGATCTCACGCATTACTCGAATATTCATCCCTAAGTAATTCTATCTAGTTAATTTATATTCTGTGCACCCGGGAGTCGCATAAAGTTATAACAAGCAAAGTTAACGAGGACTATACGTTGTAAGCCATCTTTGACGACCTTGTAAACGGAGAGGCTAAGAAACCATTTAAAGAAGGTACGGTTAAAATTCAACCTAACATAAAAACAGATTTACAAAAAAATATATATTTCGATAATCATTTGTTAGATGCATTATCGTATCATTTTTCAATGAGGTATACTATTCGCAATGTAAATGAGTTGTTCTAAATTAAACGGTTTTTTCGAAAATAAAAGTACGAGTACCTTAAATTTTTCTTTATTACATCAACTACCTGCCAAAAAGTCCCGTCCAAATCTGACCAGTCAGGACAGACAGACAGATGAAAATTAAAAAAATCATATGCATGAAGATTTGCTTCATGCATATGATTTTTTGTGACAAACAGACATTCCAATTTATATAATATGTATACTTATATTAACAAATGGATTATTAATATTAGGTATTCCCATAGTTCATTTTAAAGAGATTTTTGTCAAAAAAAATATGTAGGATATCAGTTTTGTCATCATCATGGAAGCAGAACTTGCATTTAAGTGCGTTGTTAATTATACCAGCAATCCTTAAACATTCCAAAGATACAAGATGATACACACACCACTTAAGATGTCTAGACTGAAACTAGGTCGTTTTAGTTTTGCACATTATTTTAAACGAATAACGTGAAGAGAGAATCGTCTAAATATGTTACCGCTTGTTATGATACCAAAATGCATAGGACGCGCGTTTGAAAAAAGTCTAAGGCTTTGAAACCATATGGAATAAGTCAGTAGAACCAAGGTTAAATTTAACGAGTAAAAGAAAGAGATTTCTTGAGATCTCTCGCTTTTACCTATATTGTATACTGTCACAGAATAAACATTTCTTCCTTTCTATTTGAAGTTCACAGCTGGACATGAGTCTCTCCCACTCTTCTCCGCCTTTTTTAAGCAGCCTCCACCAGCCTTCTCAGGTCGTCGAGTTATCGGACCAGAGAGCAACTTACGTTATGCCAAGGCGGTCTTCGCTCAAGAACTTGTCTGTTCTAATGGCCGTCGGTTCTGTGACATATATGATAGTCCACTGCCATTCCCAATTCCAAAAGTAAAAAATATGTTATTGGTAAGATAACTTACCCATTCAACGCCTGGAATAAAGACGCAATAGAAAATCTAGTGTGACTGGAGCCTTAAGGCCCATTGGCGGTCAAAGGGTTCAAGTTACCGACATAGCTCGCCAGATCAGCATGTGGATGTGTCAGTAGATGTGGCCGTTTGAGCATACTTTTAGCTTTGGCAAATCGGGGAAGACTCGTGTATGTCTAACAGTGGACTGCTATTTGGTTGAAGAGACAAAGACAGAAGTTAGCAATTAAACAAACAACTTACCTAGATATAGTGGTAACTGTGGCCTATAATACTTTCTTCTTGTTTTTATTTATAATTTTTTTTTTGTTGCTGGTGGTGGTGACCAACCTCCCAACTCACACCAACCCATCATCGTCAACTCATTGAACGTCCCCACCGAGGGGCTCGAGCCTACCCGTAGTCCTTAGTCGTCCACGGGGGTCCACTGCGGATTGGACGTCTTCACGCACAACCTTTGAATATTTTCACAGGCATGACCAGGTTTCCTCACGATGTTTTCCTTCACCGTAATAGCGTCGGATAATTTAATTTCGAAAGTCCAAAATTATATTGTTAAGTGGCGGGATTTGAACCTGTGCCCTCCAGATCAGATATAAACAGTCCACACCATTGAACCACCGACGCTCTGACACCAACCCGCGACCCCATACTTATTTTCTTGAGCCTAAGGTATTTACTTTTATTTCAGGGTTCATTGTATGTACCTGAACTATCTGTTTGTCTAAATTACCGGGTAGAAGAGCTCTAACATCTGTCATTTCGGATGATGAGCGCAGGTTAGTACTGATATAAAGTTATGACTGCCTAAAGTTACTAATTCCCTTAAACACTGCGAATGCCATTGTCAGGCGTATCACTTATCACCAGGTAATGGCACTGATCATTTCGTTCACTTAATGACATAATTGATTGACTTACAATTTTATATACAAGTAATGTGTTGTTAATAATATGTACCAGTTTACATGTTTTGTAAGATTAAGTATTTCTTTCGTTAGTACTCTAGCTAAAGGTTAAATATGTTCCATGAATGATATTTTTTAACAAAACATGTTTTATATATTGATAACAGTTGTATCAATGTTTTAGTTCTGTTACAACCGAAATGATCGAAAATCTATATGAGAAAAAACATTATATACGTACACTGTTAGCGTACTATATAAATAAAATATAGGCATACGCGAAAAAGACATCTAACAGAAATATAAAGTTACAACTCTAATAAAGCTCTACAGCTCATAAAATTAATCTCATGATAAATAAAGTCACTGGTATGAGTAAATACTAGCGTTGTTTGCTGGCTTACAACACCACTCTAGCTTGTTCCTGAAATATACGGGAGGAGCGGAATAATAATTTAAGTGTAAATTTTAAGTTAGTGATTTTAAAATATTTTATTAATTCTATTTTTAATACATATTCTGTGACATTTCCTTATTTAGGTGTATTACAAATAAAATGCTTTAGGAAATTTTCATCCTCTATTTTTAGGGTCTAAGGGCCAATTGAAAAAAACAAGATGCAGTATCCCCATATCATATCAACTTTTACCTTTAAATTTTTCTTGATTATTTTGGCACTTTTGCTTGAAATTTTTTTCTTGATTATTTTTTGTAACAGCCGTTGCATGCATGCATATGCACATATACTTCCGCACCTTATTGTAGGGGCGTAGAAGGTTAGAAAGAGACAAAAATTACACATGTCATTCTTCATTCCTTCAACTATTTTCACCTAAAAATCACGTTTATATTATTCAATTACTCTCAAATTAAAATAATAATAATAAAAAAAACATTTATTATATTATTGTAGATTTGCCAAAATTCTGGTACATCAAATTTACGTGCACTCGGTGGAACAGCTAATGACTTTCATAATTTATCGTTTCTGGACTATGGATCAGGCATATTTTCTCTCGTAGGTATCACGCGTATCATATCTGATCGTAACCAGTAATTACCTACGTGCCCTAAGTTGTGAGGGTTTTTTTAAAAGTGCAATCGTCATGATACACATTTTTGAGGTAAGAATGTCTGATTTCCTTTTTATTATTTTAAAGTATAGATTCCTAACGTTATAAGATTTATTTCAGAAATATATTTTGTGTACACCAATAAAACATAAATTAAATGACTAAATATATGCAAAATATGATAAAAGAACGATTCACACAATTTCTATGAGCGATTTTAACAACTCCTTTACTCGTATTATAGAAACGTGTTAATAAGATGCTTCAATAAGTACAAGTTTCTCAAGATCATTCAGTCCACGAATGTTTGCTCATCTAATTAGCACTCGATGGAGAAAGTATTTTGAAAGATAACAGAATTTATAGTATAAGAAATAAGGGTCGGTGAAAGGTTAAGGAATTTTAATGACATGTTCATTTAGATAAGACACTTCTAGTGTGAGCTTTAACATTTCTTTTGAAGTATTTTTAAATGTTTTTAGTTTAATCAATATGTTAGTTAAAGCACCTATTAAAATTCAATCAGTGTCAAATGGCATTTCAGATTTTTATGAATTAAAAAATGCCATTTTGACATGCAATTCTTTAAGCGAATATACGAGTAATAACGAATAATGTTTCATACATTTTACAATTATATCATTATACAACAAATTAAAATATGTTTTAGAATTGAATCATAATACTATATTTTTTATATATTATTTTTTAGTATTTCAGAAAATATTAATTTTTTTTAGTGTATACTTTTCATGTTCTTCCCAGCTATTTTTTAAAGATTTTGTGACAAAAGTGGTACTAACTGTTTTTCGCCATGTAAGTAAAATACAACACAATCGACTGAAGCACAAGTCCGCAAGTGTGGAACATAATATTTATGCAAATATTACAAAATAGCTAAAAAGCAAATACTTAAGTTACTTTGACAAACTATCGAAATGTGCCTACGCCATGCACAAAAGATGTGCCTAAATTTAACTCCGCCGACAATGAATTGGTATGCGTAAAGCTAAACGATGCAAGTGTTGCATGAGCTCCGCTTGGGAATTTTCTCCAACCAATTACGCAAAATTCCTGCGGTCCCGTATTCGTTGTTAGTTTTTTGCTACACTACCGCGTGAACTTTTATCTAAAACGTTATCTGTATATTGTTCTCGTTTCAGAGGACACTTCACGTTATCATTCTCGTTAGTGCAAATGTGTGTCTCTTAGATAACGACCTCAAAACCTGTGCTACTTATCTATTTAGAATTGTTTTTATAAAAAAATATTGTCATAATAGTACTGCTCCTTCGGGAAGTAAAAGAAGCAGAATTGCCAACAATCCTTAAGTGTTTAGAAACCGTGGCTTTGCTTACAGCGAAAATCGCATCAAATTTGTGTACCGAACATGATGTACACACATAATAAGTAAATTATTTTTAAAAATGGAGAACTTCATACCTTTAAATATGTTATCTAATTTCATATCCGTAAATTTTATGGAGATAAGTAATTATTTTATAATTAGGGCAAACAAATTTCAACTTTCATTGCCTCTTTACGAGTTTCCGATAAATCCTTTAATACAATAATCTCGTAAATCATAGACTACAATGCGGATGAACATCACACAGTGCATAAACTTTGTTAATTGTTTGTTTATAAATAGTCTACAAGACTGAGTTGTAATAAATGAGTTCAATGCCTTAAGCCGTTCACTTGTAATTAATGTTCTCCGCATATTAATCATCGTACTTAAACCTACCAACGAGTTGATTCACCGTCTCATGTAACTAAAGTTAATCATCAGTAAGTGGTCGAATCCTCGCTCCAATATCGCACAGCGCCATAATCTTTGGTTTCATTACAAATTCAAATTAGTTGTCGAGATGAAGACCGTTTGAGTGACAAGACAAATTGTTGGTGGGCCACCTGCTGTAATGAAATTTTGCTAAACACACCATTCTAATGCCCGCCACGTAATGCCTCGTTCCTGTGATATTAAAACAGGAGTAATGACTGTACATATAAAATTTCAGGCACACTTCGAATGACTTTGTTAGTACATAATATATTAATATAACTGTAATTAATTCAAAACTTTTTAAGACTCAAGTGAAAGTTAAGTAATAACAATCATTCCTCACATTTAAAAACAAAGGTACTATAATTATGGTGGAGAACTTTAACTTTTTGGTATCAACTTATGCCAGTACGTTTTATAGAAACAGCTCTTCGGAGAATTTATACAAGTTTTTCATAACATTTAATCGGAAACTTCTTTACATTCCGTGTTCCATTGCAAAGAACAGTTCATATTAAAAAAACGTTCCGATCGGGGCAAGAATTTGCATATAGATAGCTCCTAGATGCAACATTTACTGAACAAAACTGGCATGACATTACCTTATTTTAATATTTATCTCATGCGAAATGAACTTAGGGAAAGTTAACTAAAAA